>JAPXFY010000276.1:0-2500 GCA_030674185.1 Monoplex corrugatus
TCTTAATGTTTCCTTCATTCTGGTGGTGTCAGCTTGGTGTTTCATAGGTCCACTGGCCTGTTGGCTACCCATCTTAATGTTTCCATCATTCTGCTGGTGTCAGCTTACTGTTTCATAGGTCCACTGGCCTGTTGGCTACCCATCTTAATGTTTCCATCATTCTGGTGGTGTCAACTTACTGTTTGATAGGTCCACTGGCCTGTTGGCTGCCCATCTTAATGTTTCCTTCATTCTGGTTGTGCAGCTTGGTGTTTCATAGGTCCACTGGCCTGTTGGGTACCTATCGTAATGTTTCCATCATTCTGGTGGTGTCAGCTTATTGTTCCATAGGTCCACTGGCCTGTTGGCTGCCCATCTCAATGTTTCCATCATTCTGGTGGTGTCAGTTTGCTGTTTGATAGATCCACTGGCCTGTTGGCTGTCCATCTTAATGTTTCCGTCATTCTGGAGATGTCAGCGTACTGTTTGATAGGTCCACTGGCCTGTTGGCTGTCCATCTTAATGTTTCCATCATTCTGGTGGTGTCAGCTTGGTGTTTTACTGAATCACTTGTTCTATACCCATTCCCATTTAAGACCTTGCTAAATGCATGGGGGTTTTGTGCAGGCTAAGGAAATCTGCCAAGTGACTGCTGGCAGATTTGGGTGAAGCATATATGGAACTGTCTGAGTGCCAGAAACTTCTCTTGAGCAAATGATAATTTGTGTCGATCCACGGATCTCACTGTCCCTTCCCACCGGTCCACCACCTGCACACCCTAACCTTTACTGATCACTGTGTTGTCTTTTTTAAACTGCTCACAAAGTTTCCATCTATATGCCAGAATTGCAGAAGGGAGAACTTGGCAGCCATCTTCATGTGTTGCCATTTCATTTTAAACTAGCGTCCCCTACACCCTTCATAACTTTTCGCCTTCTTGTTGTCAATTACGTTCATGTCGTCTTCACAATAGTC
Source organism: Monoplex corrugatus (assembly GCA_030674185.1). Classification (NCBI taxonomy): domain Eukaryota; kingdom Metazoa; phylum Mollusca; class Gastropoda; order Littorinimorpha; family Ranellidae; genus Monoplex; species Monoplex corrugatus. The sequence goes on from JAPXFY010000276.1 coordinate 955, forward strand.
TCTAAATCACAACAGCCATGTCAGCCTAGTAGAAAAGAGGACTTATATTGTACTTGTACTTTGTGGTAGCCATCTTGGTATCGTGTGTCACTGAATCAACCTTAATGCCCCCCCCCCCACACACACACATACACGCACACACACACACACTCACACACACACGCACATACACACACATACACACCACATACACACACACATATACACACACACATACACACACATAACACACACACATACACACACATACACACACACACACGTACACACATACACACACATACACACTCACACATACACACACACACACATACACACACACATACACACACATACACACAACCACACACATACACACACACATACACACACACACACACATACACACACACACACACAAAAGTCCGCACAGTGCACATCTCCACCTGTGCCCATATGCTGTCATCTTCACACTGGTCACCAAGTTCCAATCCACGAGCCAAAATTACAGAAGGGAGGACCTGTAGAATACGTGGTGACAGTTATAGTGATATTTTTGTCATTCCATTTTAGACTAACATTCCTTCTACCTCTCCACACTCCCACATCTTGGCTTTGTTGTGCAGACTCCTGTCATTCTCAGGAGGTCACAAAATTCCACCCGCCATGTTGGACTGGGGGAGGGGGAAGAACTTGTAGTGTACTTTGTGACAGTCACTGTAATAACGTGTAGTCATTCCATCACAACTTTACCATCCCTCCCACGAGTCCACAGACTGCACGTTGTCACTTTCGCTGGTCACCACGTGGTCATCTTCAGACTGGTCACTATTCGTTCGTTCGTTCTTTGATTTAACTTCTTTTTACTATAAGTGATATTAGACTGGTCACTATGTTTTTGTTCACGTGACGGAATGGCAGAAGGGAGAAGTTGTGGTGTGAGTGGTAGCAGCCATCTTGATATTTGTGTCAATTCCTTTGAAATTCACATCCCTTCTAATCTTCAACACTTTCACGCCTTCGCTTTATCGTGCAGAATCATGGCATCTTAAAACCAGTCGCTACTGTCCAATCCATGTGCCAGAATTGCAGGAAGGGGGAGGGAACTTGTAGTGTAGTTTGTAGCAAACGCTTTGACTGTTTGTGGGATAACTTCCCTTGATAAACTTCACAACAAATTATCGCCCCTTTTACACCTTTATACACTGACGTCTTTATGTCTCTGGTCGCCATGTTGTCATCTTCAAGATGGTCACCAAGTTCCCACGTGTGAAAAAATAGAGGCAGGAGGATTTGCAACGTACGTGGTGGCCCCCACCTTAATCCTCGGACTCCCGCACTCTATCCACCAGCTGCAAAAACTTGACCATTTGACTCCCTCACTATCCACCAGCTGCAAAAACTTGACCATTTGACTCCCTCACTCTATCCACCAACTTCCTGCTAGGATGAGAGAGTCAAAGGGTTAAGGTTTTCCTTTGCTCTCGTTAATGGCGATGCAGGATGCTAGTGGATAGTGTGAGGCAGTCAGAGAGTTAATTAATAATCTTGGTCATTTCATTTCCTC
>JAPXFY010000276.1:12500-17500 GCA_030674185.1 Monoplex corrugatus
TCTCACTTTCTTTCTTGACTCTCTCTCTCTCTCTGTCTCTTCCTCTCACTTTCTTTCTTTGACTCTCTCTCTCTCTTGTCTCTTCCTCTCACTTTCTTCTTTGACTCTCTCTCTCTCTCTCTGTTCTTCCTCTCACTTTCTTTCTTTGACTCTCTCTCTCTCTGTGTCTTCCTCTCACTTCTTTCTTGACTCTCTCTCTCTCTCTGTCTCTTCCTCTCACTTTCTTCTTTGACTCTCTCTCTCTTGTCTCTTCCTCTCACTTTCTTTCTTTGACTCTCTCTCTCTCTCTGTCTCTTCCTCTCACTTTCTTTCTTTGACTCTCTCTCTCTCTGTGTCTCTTCCTCTCACTTTCTTTCTTGACTCTCTCTCTCTCTGTGTCTCTTCCTCTCACTTTCTTTCTTTGACTCCTTCTCTCTGTTCTTCCTCTCACTTTCTTTCTTTGACTCTCTCTCTCTGTCCTTCCTCTCACTTTCTTTCTTTGACTCTCTCTCTCTTGTCTCTTCCTCTCACTTTCTTTCTTTGACTCTCTCTCTCTGTCTCTTCCTCTCACTTTTTCTTTGACTCTCTCTTCTCTGTTTTTCCTCTCACTTTCTTTCTTTGATCTCTCTCTCTGTTCTCTCTCATTTCTTTGACTCTCTCTTCTTTCTCCTCTTTTTTTTTTTTTTTTTTTTTTTTTTTTTTTTTTTTTTTTTTTTTTTTTTTTTTTTTTTTTTTTTTTTTTTTTTTTTTTTTTTTTTTTTTTTTTTTTTTTTTTTTTTCTGTCTCTTCCTCTCACTTTCTTTCTTTGACTCTCTCTCTCTCTGTGTCTCTTCTCTCTCACTTTCTTTCTTTGACTCTCTCTCTCTCTGTGTCTCTTCCTCTCACTTTCTTTCTTTGACTCTCTCTCTTCTCTCTACTTCTCTGTTTTTGTCTCTTCCTCTCACTTTCTTTCTTTGACTCTCTCTCTCTCTGTCTCTCTCTTGTTCTCTTCTCTACTTTCTTTCTTTGACTCTCTCTCTCTCTCTCTCTTGTTTCTCTTCCTCTCCTTCTCTATTTCTTTTGTATCTCTCTCTCTCTGTCTCTCTCCTTCTTCTTACTCTCATCTTTTCTTTCTTTGACTCTCTCTCTCTCTCTCCTCTCTTGCTTTCCTCTCCCTTTCTTTCTTTGACTCTCTCTCTCTCTGTTCTTCCTCTCCACTTTCTTTCTTTGACTCTTCTCTATCTCTTCTCTTATCTCTCTCACTTCTTCTTTGACTCTCTCTCTCTTCGTCTCTCTCTCATTCTTTCTGACTCTCTTCTCTCTTCTCTTCTATCTATCTATCTCTTCTCTCTCTCTCTTTGATTCTCTCTCTCTCTACTTCTTTCTTTGATCTCTTCTCTCTCTCTCTCTCTGTCTTCTTTCTCTCTCACTTTCTTTCTTTGACTCTCTCTCTATCTCTGTCTCTCTCTTCCTCTCACTTTCTTTCTTTGACTCTTCTCTTCTTTGTCTTCCTTCACTTTCTTCTTTGACTCTTCTCTCTCTCTTTCTTCCTCTACTTTCTTTCTTTGACTTCTCTCTCTTTGTTTCTTCTCTACTTTCTTTTTTGATTCTCTCTCTCTCATCTTTCTTGTTTCTTCTGCTCTCATTTCTTCTTTGATCTCTCTCTCTGTGTCTTCTTATTCTTTCTTTGATTTTCTCTTCTCTCTTCTTCTTCCTTCTTTCTCTTCTTTGTCTCTTCTTTTTTATCTTCTGATTCTCTTGTCTCTCTCTTCTCTCTCTATCTATCTATCTATCATCTTCTGCTATCTCTATTGATTCTTTTCTATTACTTTATATTTCTTCTCTTTATCTATTATTTCTGTTTCTTGCTGTGTGTGTGTTTTTTATGATTCTGTCTTCATGTTATGTTGTGTTGTTGTGTTTGTGTTTGTGTAGCTGTGTGTGTGTTGTTGTGGTGTGTGTGTGTGTGGTGTGTGTGTGTGTTGTGTGTGTTGTGTGTGTGTGTGTGTGTGTGTGTGTGATGTGTGTTAAAGAAAGAAAGAAAGAGAGAGACAGACACAGACAGACAGACACAGACAGACAGACAGACAGACAGACAGACAGACAGAGGAGGGATCAAGGGATCTTCCTGTTTGGAATGACATCAGTTTGACAGGAACTGGGGAGGAGGAGATTATTTATGTGCTGAAGGGGAAGATGGTGACGTTGTATGGCCGGCCCTTGTTTGTCTCCTTGTAAAAAGACTTGGCACAACCATAATTAGTATCATTCAAGATGTTTTTGTTCTGTATGTTTTCCTGTTAGGTTTGATCGGATTTTTAAAGAGACAGTAAACATTAATAATTACCAGCTAAGTAGAATCAATTAGGTAAAAGGTCAGGTTTTGTGGTTTTGTTGCTTTGTTTGTTTGTTTAACCTTTGTTTGTTAGTCTATTTAACGTTTGTTTGTGTGTTTGTTTGTGTGTTTTATTTGTTTGTTTGTTTGTTTGTGTGTTTGTTTGTGTGTTTTATTTGTTTGTTTGTTTGTGTGTTTGTTTGTGTGTTTTGTTTGTGTGTTTGCGTCTTTATTTTTAATTTTTCAATGTTTGTTTAACGTTTGTTTGTTTGTTGATGTGTTTTATTTTGTTTCTTTAAAGTTTGTTTGTTTGCTTGTTTTGACTTGTTTGTTTCTTTGTTTAACTTTTTTTATTTCATGTTTGTTTTTATTTATTTGTTTGTTTCATTCGTTTCTTTGTTTAATGTTTATTGCTTGTTGGTTGGTTGGTTATTTTTGCTTAATGTTTGTTTAACGTTCGTCGGTTTGTTGTTTTGTTTTTGTTTATTCAATCTTTGTTTAATGTTGGTATAACTTTTGTTCGGTTGTTTGTTTGTTTGTTTTGAGCATGTTGATTTTTTTGGACGCCTGTTTGCACGTTGTTTTACCCACAATGTGCAGTCAGTATGTTGCTGCAAAGTCTGCAAACTGGATGTTGTATCATCATTATTAACATACGAATTTTTCGTTAGCCTATCTGAAAGTCCAATAGTTCAATATTTATAATTCGTTCATCTTCCTGTTCATAGTTACAGTTAGCTAGTTTATTGTAAATATTTGTTGTAGTATGCTACTTCATTTGTCATGTTTATGCTTCCGTCCGACATTTGCATTGTCCTTGCTTCTGACGTTTTTCAGATGGTTTCAGCCCGAATATGTTTTTGATGCTCGGGTAGGCTATAAGTAATATGAATTTAAACTTGAACTTCCTTTTTCTTTAAACCAAGATTGACTACACATAAACACCTGCATGTACCCTTTCTGTTTCTACTCCCCTTCCATCACCGCTCCTTTTTTTCACATTTATTCATCTGTTTATTTATTTTGTTTTTGTTTTTTATTTATTTATCATTATGATCATTGTTATCAATTATTATGTTTTATTCATTTATTTACTTTTTTTGTTTTATTTGTCTAAAATCACTTAAGTGAATAGACATTAAACCAATGACCACCACCACCGGATGTTGTCATGTGTCCATGTCTCTGGACACTGGTATGAGTCACATCATCTTTATCGTGCGTATCTGATATTTTTGCATGCATATACATACAAAGCGGATTTACACTATACCAGGTTTGCTCACAAGTCGACCTGTGAAGTGTGAAAAATGTCCACCCTTTACCCATCAAGCAGGAGGTACCCTAGAGGATCAAACTCAGACCCTCCGACTGAAAGACCGATTCCTCATCACTTGGCTATCGCGGACCCCAGTTTCAGTTTCAGTTTCTCAAGATGACGTCTCCGCACTCGGAATGAGTTCCATAAACACTGACGCCACTGATGCCATGTGATGGAGAAGATCCAAAATGATCATGGCACAAGCCTTAAGCCTGTACATAGACCCGTGAGCTGGCTAGATCATGACGTCCTACCGAGCCTATGGATTTTATATCTTATACTATTTGTATCAGTCTCTCATTGGAACAATCTTCGTTACACTAAAATGATGTGTGTATCTGTGTATATTATCTTCAAATACAATAACATAAAATAAATGAATGAACAAATAAAAATACAAATAAATGCATAAATAAATATAAAATAAAAATACATCAAAAAGGATTGAATGAAAACACAACAGCCACTAAGCATACACTTGTCCAACATCACATTATTTATTAACAAAAAACACCCGGAGGATGCGGACGGGGCCCAGAGCACCAATGCCTCGCCACTCTCCGGACAATCACCTCCAAAGCTCCCGACGCCATTTGATAATCACTGAATCAAGCAAAGGGGGGCTGTCCATGCGTTGCATGACCCATTCGGACCCAATCACCAGTTAACTTGTTTACAAACCGAATGGCAAGGTGGGGAGATGACAAACCCCGGGACATGGCCACACAACGTGCACCAACCAGGTCCAGCCCAGCCTCTGGACCAAGAGAGAACGGAAGAATCCTTTCTTGCCCCATCCTCCCAAATCAATACTACACATAACCTCCGCTGCCAATCAACATGGAGAAAGTAATATCTCCTTCATCAAAGCCTCTTCAATCAAAACACATGTAAATCATCAAAGGACATAACTCTTGAGAATTATCCCCCATGTTGTTCCCATGTAAATCATCGACATCTTCAACAAATGATTTATGTACGTATATATATATACATATATACAAATCATATATGTATATATGTAGATATATATGTATATGTGTGTGCAAGTATGAGGTGCAATCATTATCGACAATATTGACAGTAAATGTAAGATACACGGATAAATCATAAAGAAAAACAAACGTACCTTATGTCGTTCACAGACAGTAAATCACATAAACCCTTTGACTCCCACACCCTATCCACCAACCACCAACTGCAAACCTTAACCCTTTGAATTCCTCACCCTATCCACCAGCTCCCTGCAGGAAGCTGGTGGATAGAGTGAGGGAGTCAAAGGGTTAAGTTTTTGCTTTGCTAGTATGGTTGACAATGCAGGATGCTGGTGGACAGGGTGGGGGAGTCAAAGGGTTAAGTGTTTGCTTTGCTAGCATGGTTGACAAT
>JAPXFY010000276.1:35000-37500 GCA_030674185.1 Monoplex corrugatus
TACTTTGTTTTGTTGGTTGGATTTTAGATTTTTTTGTTCAAAGAGGATGTGTTTTGGGTATTTTGTCGTTGTTTTGTTTTGTTTTGCCTCATAAGTCTCCATCGTGCACAGCTGATATTTCATTACCCACGTCGTGTGTTGTATGTTTTTGTATCTACATTTGTGACCCCCCCCCCCACCACGAAATCACTCTTAACTAGCATTTTGGGCATATTGAGATATACATATCACTGGAAAGTGTTCATTCTGCTAACTATTTTGGTACTTGAATAAAGCTTGTACTAAAAAAATGTAGAAATTATGTATGTTTAAAGACATTAAGTTGTATGACGGCCATTTTGAGAAAACGGCCTCTAAAAGTTTTTATGTGGTCTCCTACACATTTTCCTTAAATTTCTTTATTTGGTGGCTTTGGCCCAGTTTGTTTCTAATTTTAGCTGTCATTATCTGAAAGGTGCATCAAAGAGCTTTCCATCAGTATATTACATGTGCGGGTACTGTACAGGTTACGGTTCATAATAAGAGATAAAACTAGATAATTTTGGTAGGAAATTGCGTTCTTTCTGCTGCGATCAGTGCATTAAAATACCGATTTAAATTAATTGATAATCTTTTTTCAAGAAAATAATTTCTGTGGGGGATACAGAAATCAATTTTGAGAAAAAGTCAAAACACCCCAGACAGACCCTCAGTCACCTTTTCAGCTCCTAGTGCTGTTCTACTGACTGCGAGTTAAGACTGATTTCGTGGTGGGAGGTCACATTTATGTTGTTTTCTTTACTCACAACAATCCAAAGCCATTGCTGTATTATACATCATCCAATTGTAAGGGAAACTGATTGTTATGTTTAAACGTTTTCAAAAGCCTGAACAGCAATGTAATCGTTTGATTCTCTGTTTGTTTGTTTGTTACTTTTAACCTACATGTACCGTTTGTTTGTTACTTTTAACCTACATGTACTGTTTGTTTGTTATGTTTAACCTACATGTACTGTTTGTTTGTTACTTTTAACCTACATGTACCGTTTGTTTGTTATGTTTAACCTACATGTACTGTTTGTTTGTTACTTTTAACCTACATGTACTGTTTGTTTGTTACTTTTAACCTACATGTACTGTTTGTTTGTTACTTTTAACCTACATGTACTGTTTGTTTATTATGTTTAACCTACATGTACTGTTTGTTTGTTACATTTAACCTACATGTACTGTTTGTTTGTTACTTTTAACCTACATGTACTGTTTGTTTGTTACTTTTAACCTACATGTACTGTTTGTTTGTTATGTTTAACCTACATGTACTGTTTGTTTGTTACTTTTAACCTACATGTACTGTTTGTTTGTTACTTTTAACCTACATGTACTGTTTGTTTGTTACTTTTAACATACATGTACTGTTTGTTTGTTATGTTTAACCTACATGTACTGTTTGTTTGTTACTTTTAACCTACATGTACTGTTTGTTTGTTACTTTTAACATACATGTACTGTTTGTTTGTTATGTTTAACCTACATGTACTGTTTCTTTGTTATGTTTAACCTACATGTACTGTTTGTTTGGTATGTTTAACCTACATGTACTGTTTGTTTGTTACTTTTAACCTACATGTACTGTTTGTTTGTTATGTTTAACCTACATGTACTGTTTGTTTGTTATGTTTAACCTACATGTACTGTTTGTTTGTTACTTTTAACCTACATGTACTGTTTGTTTGTTATGTTTAACCTACATGTACTGTTTGTTTGTTATGTTTAACCTACATGTACTGTTTGTTTGTTACTTTTAACCTACATGTATTGTTTGTTTGTTATGTTTAACCTACATGTACTGTTTGTTTGTTATGTTTAACCTACATGTACTGTTTGTTTGTTATGTTTAACCTACATGTACTGTTTGTTTGTTATGTTTAACCTACATGTACTGTTTGTTTGTTATGTTTAACCTACATGTACTGTTTGTTTGTTATGTTTAACCTACATGTACTGTTTGTTTGTTACTTTTAACCTACATGTACTGTTTGTTTGTTACTTTTAACCTACATGTACTGTTTGTTTGTTACTTTTAACCTACATGTACTGTTTGTTTGTTACTTTTAACCTACATGTACTGTTTGTTTGTTACTTTTAACCTACATGTACTGTTTGTTTGTTACTTTTAACCTACATGTACTGTTTGTTTGTTACTTTTAACCTACATGTACTGTTTGTTTGTTACGTTTAACCTACATGTACTGTTTGTTTGTTATGTTTAACCTACATGTACTGTTTGTTTGTTATGTTTAACCTACATGTACTGTTTGTTTGTTATGTTTAACCTACATGTACTGTTTGTTTGTTATGTTTAACCTACATGTACTGTTTGTTTGTTACTTTTAACCTACATGTACTGTTTGTTTGTTACTTTTAACCTACATGTACTGTTTGTTTGTTATGTTTAACTACATGTACTGTTTTTGTTACTTTCAACCTACATGTACTGTTTGTTTCTCATGTTTAACCT
>JAPXFY010000276.1:42500-47500 GCA_030674185.1 Monoplex corrugatus
ACCCTATTCTCTCCATATTTTGCTTTCCAAGGTTTTCTTGCCAGAAACATGGACACTGCTTGCTGACCCAAGAGAGTTCAAACCAGATTCAGATTGAGACTAAGGATTAGACTCAAACTCAGACACTAGTTACTGCCATGAAAAAGTATATAGGAATTATGGATAACACACAGAAATAGTGAGGAATAGAAAGAAAGACAGACACACAGACAGACAGACAGAAAGAAAAACAGACAGACAGACAGACATATAAAAAAGAGAAATAACATATTCGTTCATTTTCTAAGAATGTAGAAGATGTCTTTTTGAGGCACGCAGCTCATAAACAGTCAGAGAGAGAGAGAGAGAGAGAGAGAGAGAGAGAGAGAGAGAGAGAGACACACACAGACAGACAGAGAGACAGACAGACAGACAGACAGAGAGAAAGAGAGAAAGAAAGAGAGCGAGAAAAAGAGAGGGAGAAAGATAAAGAGAGAGACAGATAGACAGAGCTTGAGAGAGACAGACAAAGAGAGAGAGAGAAAGAGAGAGAGAGACAAACAGACAGACAGAGACAGAGAGAGACAGAGACATAGACAGTGTCTCTGAGAGACAGAGACAGACAGAGACAGAGACATACAGACAAACAGACAGGCGAAGGCAGAGAGAGACAGAGAGACAGTTTGAGAGAGAGTGTGAGAGACAAAGAGACAGAAACAGACAGAGAAAAAGACAGAGACAGAGAGAGAGACAAGAGAGACAGAGAGAGTGTGTGAGAAAATGAGTGTGTATGTGTATGTGTGTGTGTGTGTGTGTGTGTGTGTGTGTGTGTGTGTGTGTGTGTGTGTGTGTATGTGTGTGTGTGTGTGTGTGTCCTACTGTGAGTGTGCGTATGCGCGCATGGGTATGCGTGTGTGTATGTGTATGTGTGTGCGTGTGTCTATACATGTATATGTGTACATAGGTAACACACAGACCACCTGTTCAACCCAAGTAGAGATAAAGGGAGGGGGGAAGGGGGAACATGCCCGTCTGACCCGTGATTCAAACCCAAGTGTCTCGCGTCCTACACAAGAGCATTATCCACGAAGCCACGTACACCATTTTTCACAAAGGGGGGAAAAAGTCCATGCGTGAAACGTTGAGACATCGTACTCTGTCTCTACCTTATTCCTTTAACCCTTTCACTCCAGCACCCTGTCCACTAAACCCTACATTGTCAATCATGCTAGCAAAGCAAAAACTTAACCCTTTGACTCCCGCACCCTGTCCACTAAAATCCTACATTGTCAATCATGCCAGCAAAGCAATAACTTAACCCTTTGACTCCCGAACCCTGTCCACTAAAATCCTACATTGTCAATCATGCCAGCAAAGCAAAAACTTAACCCTTTGACTCCCAAACCATGTCCACTAAAATCCGACATTGTCAATCATGCCAGCAAAGCAACAACTTAACCCTTTGACTCCCGCACCCTGTCCACTAAAATCCTACATTGTCAATCATGCCAGCAAAGCAACAACTTAACCCTTTGACTCCCACACCCTGTCCACTAAAATCCTGCATTGTCAATCATGCCAGCAAAGCAAAAACTTAACCCTTTGACTCCCACATCCTGTCCACTAAAATTCTACATTGTCAATCATGCCAGCAAAGCAAAAACTTAACCCTTTGACTCCCGCATCCTGTCCACTAAAATCCTACATTGTCAATCATGCCAGCAAAGCAAAATCTTAACCCTTTGACTCCTGCACCCTGTTCACCAGCATCCTGTATTATCGCTCATGCTAGCAAAGCAAAAACTTAACCCTTTGATTCCCTCAGCCTATCTGTTGAATCTTTCACTCAAATATGAATTTATAGCTTGTGTAAGAGTTAAATTATTGACTTAACTAGAAGAACATCAGAGTTGAAGGGCAAGCAGACGTTGGACGACATGCATATTTATGAAGTGACGTAAATGTCACATGATGATTAAAGGGAGATCATGCAGATAATAGATTACTTATTTGCTTTCGATACAACACTATCCGCCAGCTTCCTGAGGGAATCAAAGAGTTAATTTATTTGCAGTTGGTGGACAGGGTGTGGGAGTCAAAGGGTTAAAGGCATCGCTCCTCTGCCTCCCTCCCCCCCCCCCCCCCCGTCAGCCCTTCACTCCCTCCCTTGATAAATAAGCGAGGAAATGGCGAGTAGCGTTTTTAAGGGCCGTTAATTTCTACCGTCTGACAATTCCATCACTACATCTTTGATGAGGGATTGTGTGCTCCTGCAGTCCCTGAACTCACAGTGACATCTCACCCCCACCTTCCTCCTTGCCGTTCACACGCCTGAGGGCAAAGGTCACGTCCAGGTCTTGGCTGTTACTGGGTCGAGAGGGGGGGGGGGCTGGGGGAGGGGGTGTCAGGGAAGTGATGGTGACCAAAGTTGTGGCTTTCAGTCTGGACTGAGGGATTCCTGTTGTTAGTAGAGCGTATAGATCCATCAATGGTCAGGTCGGATAGATGTATCCGCTACTGGTAACCTGGAACCCAGTACTACCTGTCACAGGGTCGAATTGCTGGCGACTAAACCAGCACCCCCACCAGTCCTCTCAGGAGGATGGTGAGGAGGGTGGCTAGAAACCCTGGTGGAAATAAATTAGATCCATCAAAGGGCGCCAGCTCTGAAGAGCTACCCGCGGTCATCTAGCTAAGGGAGTAAATCCTGACAGTAAATCCGGTGTGGGCGGTTGGATGGCAAACTTTGTCACTTTCCGGCAGCTCCTGCGGCCGCGTTGGCACCAAAACGTAACACCCCTGCTGTTCCTTTGGATCTGTCAGCGAGGTGGAGAGGGGGGGGGGGGACAAGTTGCATGGGCAACAGCCTGTCTTCCATATTACACTGCCCAGGCTTACATCCGTACATCCTATAGATCCATCACAGCAAAGAACTCTCAGCAGACTCATTGTGTGGCATGAAAGCAGAATGGTGGAAACCTATATCTACAATACTGAAAATTATGCAGGGTAGCCAACAAGCAGAAAAAAGACCAGGCTTCTCAGGCAAAGTCCTCAGCACAGAGCTAGGGACAAGGGGAATAGTAGCTATATCAGTCTATGACCTCGTGAAACAGTTCTGTTTCTGGGAAAAAAAAACAGGACCAGAGCCCTAAAGGCAATGGCAGAAGCAGGTAGCAAGAGTTTCATCTGGACAGAAACAAAGGTGAACTTCATAAGGTTTAACATTTTAATGTTTCAGCAGATGCCCGATGGCTAATTCCTCAGGACATCTGTCACAAGGGTGATATAACCTTGAATCTGCCGATCGCTTGAAAGCGTGGATTTGAACCCAGTTGGGAGAAGAAAATATGGCGACAGCAGAGGGGCAACCAGGAGAAATGACCTGGATGTGGCCCAGTCCATGCAACGTTAACCCTTTAACTCCTGCACCCTGTCCTCTATCATCCTGCACTGTCAACCATGCAAGTAAACAAACTTTTTTTTAGGATCATTGCACTCAGGAAGGTTATATTTGTGCTTTGCTTTTTTTTTTTCGTCCCATTTTCTACACCATCTAAATGACCGCAGAAGCTGGCAGGTATTTTTTTGGTTGTCTTTTTGATTTTTTTTTTACAATGCGATGATGATGATGTCGATGAGGATGATAATCATGATGCTATGGAGTTCCATCTAGGATTGAGACTGCGTGACAGGGCTGTATTCTACGCTTACTATCATAATATATCCCGGCGTCAACCAGGCCTGATAGATACAAACACCCGCGATGTTGGTCAGAAGATTTGAACAACAACCTCAAAGACGCATTTGCAAAGTGGACGTGACTCGACTGTGTGGTCCCAGTCTTCCCAATGAGCCTATAGCACGCCCAACTCCGGGTAGGAGCCGGTTAGAGCCGAAAAATCCCACAATTATATATATTTCTGAAGGGACTGGTGGGGATTCGAACCCACAGCCTTCCAGTCGGTAGCCTGTTGCGTTAAACACTACACCACGGCGACTGGTGCAAAGCAAAAACTTAACCCTTTGAATTCCTCACCCTATCCACCAGCTTCCTGCAGGAAGCTGATGGATGGTGTGAGGAAGACAAAGGGTTAGATTTTGGCTGGTGGCGGATAGGGTGCGGGAGTCAAAGGGTTAGATTTTGGCTGGTGGCGGATAGGGTGCGGGAGTCAAAGGGTTAGATTTTGGCTGGTGGCGGATAGGGTGCGGGAGTCAAAGGGTTAGATATTGGCTGGTGGCGGATAGGGTGCAGGAGTCAAAGGGTTAAGAAATTTAGGATCAAAATACTGTGGGGGAGGTGCGTGTGCTGTGAGGACCTTCTGCTGTCCAACTATTCCCAGTGTCTTGTTACTTGGTGCCCTGTCTGTGAGGGACTTCTGTACCACTGGGTGACCCACTGCTATGGCCGTGAGGGTGACGGCGTTGATGTGCGACAAGTTCACTATAACCCATGTCCAGCACTTGTTCCTAAAGCTGCATCCCAAACGGTACCTGCATGTCTTCCTCCATCCATAGGTGTCATCCCACAAGTGCCGCACTGTCCATAGCAAGAACACGCTCTGTTGGACTTCACTGACCTGACCTAACAGCAGTGCAGTGTCTCCTGCAGTGGGTGACCCTACAGCGTCTGGACATCGCAGATAGACTTCATCTGAACGAACTTGGCTCGTTTTGAAAATCAAGAAAGAGAAACAAGCGACGCTGAAGCAATGTTATGGAAACAGCGTACAAACTGGAACAGTTAAAAATGGCTATGAACCCTAAAGCTTGCACACTGAACAAAAAAGATAATAAAAAAAAGGCTGTCGTTCTTACCATTGGTAGAATCACACACGTGGTGTGATCTGTTACATATTTACAACATGAAATATTTTCTCTCTATCTAACATATCCTTGAATGTTTATATTTATCTTACTTTTAGATAATTCCATTTATACAACATGAAATATTTTCTCTCTATCTAAATATCCTTGAATGTTTATATTTATCTTACTTTTAGATTATTCCATTTATACAA
>JAPXFY010000276.1:52500-57500 GCA_030674185.1 Monoplex corrugatus
AGACAGAATCAATAAGACACAGGAAGAGAGACAGAGATGAAGGGGAGATGGGGAGAGGGAAGAGAGAGAGAGAGAAGAGAGAGAGAGAAAGAGATAGACGGACAGACAGAGAGAGAGAGACAGAGAGACGGAGACAGACAGAGAGAGACAGACAGAGATACAGACATACAGACAAACAGGATAGAGAGACAGAGATGGACAGAGACAGAGACAAAGAGACAGACAGACAGACAGAGAGAGAGAGACAGAGAGAGACAGAGACAGAGAGACACAGAGAGACACAGAGAGACACAGACACAGAGAGACAGAGACAGACAGAGAGAGACAGAGACAGACAGACATACAGACAGACAGGGACAGAGAGACAGACATGGACAGAGACAGAGACAAAGACAGACAGACAGATAGAGAAACAGAAACAGAGAGACAGAGAGAAAGAGACAGAGACAGACATACAGACAGAGATGCAGAGAGATATGAAGGTGAAGAGAGGGAGAAAGATGGAGAGAAGGAAAAAGAGTTGAGAGAGAGAGAGAGAGAGAGACAGACAGAGACAAAGACAGAGACAGAGAGGGAGACAGAGACAGAGACAGACAGACATACATACAAACAGACAAACAGACAAACAAGTAGACAGACATACAAACAGACAGACAGAGACAAAGACAGAGACAGAGAGGGAGAGGGAAACAGAGACAGACAGACAGACACGCAAACAGACAGACAGACAAACAAATAGACAGACATACAAACAGACAGACAGAGAGGCAGATAGATATAAAGGGGATGAGAGGGAGAAAGATGAATAGAGAGAGTGAGAGAGAGAAGGAAAAAGAGTTGAGAGAGAGAGAGAAACAGAGACAGAGACAGAGACAGACAGACAGACAGAGAGAGAGAGAGACAGACAGACAGAGACAGAGAGACAGATAGACAGATAGAGAGAGACAGAGAGAGACAAACAAACAGACAGACAGGCAGACAGAGACAGATGGAGAGACAGAGAGAGACAAACAAACAGACAGACAGAGACAGAGACAGACACACGCATAGACAGACAGACAGACCAGACAGATAGACAGACAGAGAGAGAGAGAGAAAGGGAAAGAGAGATAGACAGACAGACAGACACACACACAGACAGAGACAGAGACAGAGAAACTGATACAGAGATAAAAACAGGGAGACAGAGACAAAGAGACAGAGATGCCGACCGCCAACGCTTCAATATTGAATTTAACACACACACACACACACACACACACACACACACACACACACACACACACACACACACACACACACACACACACACACACACACACACACACACACCACCCCTCTCCCTCCACCAAATGACAGAATTAATGATGATGATGATGGTGACGGTGATGGTGAAGGTGAAGAACAAAAAAACATCATTAAGAACAACGACAACAACAACAACAACACAACAACAAGATATACCTAACCAACAAATTCTAATACATAAAACAATAAAAAATAAAAAATACAGTCATCGGCCGTCCATCCATCTCTCTCTCTCTGTCTCTCTCTCTCTCTCTCTCTCTCTCTCTCTCTCTCTCTCTCTCTCTCTCCCTCCCCCTCTTTCTATTGCTGTCTCTCAAACACACATATCTCTTGTCACACCCTCCATTCCCTACTCTCTCCCTCCATCTGCCCTTCTCCCTTCCCCCCTCTCTTTCTCTCTCTCTCTCTCTCTCTCTCTCTCCCTCCCCCTCTTTCTATTGCTGTCTCTCAAACACACATATCTCTTGTCACACCCGCCATTCTCTACTCTCCCCCTCCATCTGCCCTTCTCCCTTTTCCCTCTCTCTCTCTTTCACTCTCCCGAGTCTGTCCCATTTCTCTCCTGTTTAAGCTGAAGTAAAAAGCCAAGGAAACGAACTAAAAATAGCTAAATGGCCTTTCGTTCATAAAAGGAAAAACAAGATGTTGTGTCTCCAATAACGACAGGTTGCTCGTTCTATGATATGTTTAGAACTCTTAGAACCACAGGCGTGGCAAAATGGAAAATTACTGGCTAATCGATTTGTGTGTGTGTGTTGTTTGTTTATATGTGTGTTGTTTGTTTGTTGTGTGTGTGTGTTTGTTTGTGTGTGTGTTGTTGTTTGTTTGTTTGTGTGTGCTTGTTGTGTTGTGTTGTTTGTTGTATGTGATTGTTTGTTTGTTGTGTTGTGTGTGTGTTGTTGTTGTGTTGTGTATGTGTGTTGTGTTTGTTTGTTGTGTGTGTGTTGTTGTGTTTGTGTGTGTGTGTTTGTTCGTGTGTATGTGTTGTTGTTTGTTTGTGTGTGTGTGTTTGTTTGTGTGTATGTGTTGTTGTGATTGTGATGTGTGTGTTTGTGATGATTGTGCATGTGTGTGTGTGTGTGTATTTGTTGTTGTGTGTGTGTGTGTGTGTGTGTGAGTGTGTGTGTGGGTGTGTGTGTGTGAGGTGTGTGTGTGTGAGTGTGTGTGTGTATGTGTGAGTGTGTGTGTGTGAGAGTGTGTGTGTGTGTGATGTGTTGTGAGGTGTATGTGTGCGCGTGCGTGTGTGTGTGTGTGTGTGGTGTGTGTGTGAGCATGTGTGTGTGTGTGTATGTGTGTGTGTGGTGGTGTGTGTGTGTGTGTATGGTGTGTGAGTTGCGTGTGGTGAGTGTGTGTGTATGTGTGTGTGTGAGTGTGTGTGTGTGTGAATGATGTGTGAGGTGTGTGTGTGAGGTGTGTGTGTGTGTGTGTGTGTGTAGAGTAGAGTAAGGTAGGTAGTAGGAGAGGTACATATCACCAGGCAAGACCATTCGTACAAGTTCTTCGTTTGATTATGATTCGCGGATGGAGTAATTATTTCGCTCTCTCTCGCATCTCTCGTCTCTACATCAACCCTCTCTCTCACCACCTCCCCCCTCTTATTCCTCTCATATTTTCTCCTCCCTCTCTCCAATCGCACGCTCCCCTTTCTCTCCCACTTCTCTCTCCTCCCTCACTGTCCCTCTCTCCCCTCCCTCCCTACTGTCTCTTCTCTCCCCCCTCTGCTTCCTCTGCTGTTCTCTCCTCTATCATCTGTTCTCTCTTTCACCGTTTCTCTCTCTGTCTCTGTTTCATCTCTTTCACGTTTTCTCTCTCTGTCATGTTTACTCTCTTTCAATGTATTCTCTCTCTGTCTCTGTATTCTCTCTTCACTGTTTCTCTCTCATGTCTCGTTTCTCTCTTTCACTGTTTCTCTCTCTCTGTCATGTTTCTCTCTTTCAATGTTCTCTCTCTCTCTGTCTCTGTTTCTCTCTTTCACTGTTTCTCTCTTTCACTGTTTCTCTCTCCTTTCTCTCACTGTTTCTCTCTTCACTGTTTCCTCTCTTTCACTGTTCTCTCTTCTCTCTGTCCTGTTCTCTCTACTGTTTCTCTCCTGTCTCTGTTTCTCTCTTCACTGTTCTCTCTCTCTCTCCTGTTTCTCTCTTTCACTGTTTCTCTCTCTCTGCACTGTTCTCTCTTTCACATGTTTCTCTCTCTCTGTCACTGTTTCTCTCTTTCATTTTTCTGTCTCTCTCTGTCGACTGTTTCTCTTCATTTCCTCTTTCACGTTTCTCTCTCCTGTCTCTGTTTCTCTCTTTCACTGTTTGCTATCGTTGTCTGTTTCTTCTCCTTTACACGTTTGCTCGTTCTCGTGTTTTCTGCTCTTATAACTCGTTCTGCTATGGTTCTGTATTCGTTTTATGTTGTCTTTTTGTTTATCTGTCTTTCACTGTTTTTCTGTGTGTTGTTTCTTCTTGTCCTGTTTTTGTTTGTTTGTTTGTCTGTTCTTTTTTGTGTTTGTTGTTTTTCTTGTCACTGTTTGTTTGTTTGTCTTGTTCTGTGCTGTTCTGTTGTTTGTTTTTTGTGTATGTTTTTGTTTGTTTGTTTGTTGTTTTCTGTTTGTTTTGTTTGTGTGTGTTGTCTTGCTTCGTTCGTGTTTGTTTGCTTTGTTTGTTTTGTGTGTGTGTTTTGTTTGTGTGTATTGTTGTTTGTTTGTGTGTGTGTGTGTGTGTTTGTGTGATTGTGCATGTGTGTGTGTGTGTGTTATTTGTTTGTTTGTGTGTGTGTTTGTGTGTGTGTGTGAGTGTGTGTGTGAGAGTGTGTGTGTGTGAGGTGTGTGTGTGTGTGAGGTGTGTGTGTGTGTGAGGTGTGTGTGTGTGAGAGTGTGTGTGTGTGTGTGAGTGTGTGTGTGAGGTGTATGTGTGCGCGTGCGTGTGTGTGTGTGTGTGTGGGTGTGTGTGTGAGGCATGTGTGTGTGTGTGTATGTGTGTGTGAGTGTGTGTGTGTGTGTGTGTGTATGTGTGTGTGAGTGCGTGTGTGTGAGGTGTGTGTGTATGTGTGTGTGTGAGTGTGTGTGTGTGTGAATGAGTGTGTGTGTGTGTGTGTGTGTGTGTGTGTGTGTGTGTGTGTGTGTGTGTGTAGGTAGGTAGGTAGGTAGGTAGGTAGGTACATATTCACCAGGCAATGATCCATTCGTACAAGTTCTTCCGTTTTGATTTATGATTCGCGGATGGAGTAATTATTTCTGCTCTCTCTCTCTCTCTCTCTCTCTCTCTCCCCTCTCTCTCCCCCTCTCTCCCCTCTTTTCTCTCTATTTTTCTCTCTCCCTCTCTCCAATCGCACGCTCTCCCTTTCTCTCCCTCTTCCTCTCCTCCCTCCCTGTCCCTCTCTCTCCCTCCCTCCCTCTGTCTCTTTCTCTCCCCCGCTCTCTGCTTCTCTCTGTCTGTTTCTCTCTCTATCTCTGTTTCTCTCTTTCACTGTTTCTCTCTCTGTCTCTGTTTCTCTCTTTCACTGTTTCTCTCTCTCTGTCATGTTTCTCTCTTTCAATGTTTCTCTCTCTGTCTCTGTTTCTCTCTTTCACTGTTTCTCTCTCTGTCTCTGTTTCTCTCTTTCACTGTTTCTCTCTCTCTGTCATGTTTCTCTCTTTCAATGTTTCTCTCTCTCTCTGTCTCTGTTTCTCTCTTTCACTGTTTCTCTCTTTCACTGTTTCTCTCTCT
>JAPXFY010000276.1:65000-68248 GCA_030674185.1 Monoplex corrugatus
ATGTTACCACTGTAGTCAGCCAGTGATGTCACCATTGTATTCGGTGATATCACCACTGTAGTCAGCCAGTGATGTCACCATTGTAGTCAGATAGTGATGTCAACACTGTAGTCAACAAGTGATGTCACCACTGTAGTCAACCAATGATGTCACCATTGTAGTCAACCAGTGATGTCAGCACTACAGTCAGCCAGTTATGTCACCACTGTAGTCAGCCAGTGATGTCAACACTGTAGTCAGCCAGTGATGTCACCACTGTAGTCAGCCAGTGATGTCACCACTGTAGTCAACCAATGATGTCACCACTGTAGTCAACCAGTGATGTCAGCACTACAGTCAACCAGTGATGTCACCACTACACTCAGCCAGTGATGTCACCACTACAGTCAGTCAGTGATGTCACCATACAGTCAGCATGTGATGTCAACACTGCAGTCAACCAGTTATGTCAGCACTACAGTCAGCCAGTGATGTGACACTACAGTCAGCCAGTGATGTCAACACTGCAGTCAACCAGTGATGTCACCACTACAATCAGTCAGTGATGTCACCATACAGTCAGCCTGTGATGTCAACACTGCAGTCAACCAGTTATGTCAGCACTACAGTCAGCCAGTGATGTGACACTACAGTCAGCCAGTGATGTCACCACTACAGTCAGCCAGTGATGTCACCACTACAGTCAGCCAGTGATGTCACTACTACAGTCAGCCAGTGATGTCACCACTACAATCAGCCAGTGATGTCACCACTACAGTCAGCCAGTGATGTCACCACTACAGTCAGCCAGTGATGTCACTACTACAGTCAGCCAGTGATGTCACCACTACAGTCAGCCAGTGATGTCACCACTACAGTCAGACAGTGATGTCACCACTACAGTCAGCCAGTGATGTCACCAATACAGTCAGCCAGTGATGTCACCACTGTAGTCAGCCATTGATGTCACCACTGTTGTCAGCCAATGATGTCACTACTGTAGTCAGCCAGTGATGTCAACACTACAGTCAGCCAGTGATGTCACCACTGTAGTCAGCCAGTGATGTCACCACTACAGTCAGCCAGTGATGTCAACACTATAGTCAACCAGTGATGTCAGCACTGTAGTCAGCCAGTGACATAGTCAACCAGTGATGTCACCACTGTGGTCAACCAGTGATGTCAACACTGTAGTCAGCCAGTGATGTCACCAATACAATCAGCCAGTGATGTCACCACTACAGTCAGCCAGTGATGTCACCACTACAGTCAGCCAGTGATGTCACTACTACAGTCAGCCAGTGATGTCACCACTACAGTCAGCCAGTGATGTCAACACTGTAGTCAGCCAGTGACGTCACCACTGCGGTCAGCCAGTGACGTCACCACTACAGTCAGCCAGTGATGTCACCACTACAGTCAGCCAGTGATGTCAAAACTACAGTCAGCCAGTGATGTCACCAATACAATCAGCCAGTGATGTCACCACTACAGTCAGCCAGTGATGTCACCACTACAGTCAGCCAGTGATGTCACTACTACAGTCAGCCAGTGATGTCACCACTGCAGTCAGCCAGTGATGTCACCACTACAGTCAGCCAGTGATGTCACCACTACAGTCAGCCAGTGATGTCACCAATACAGTCAGCCAGTGATGTCACCACTGTAGTCAGCCAGTGATGTCACCACTGTTGTCAGCCAATGATGCTACTACTGTAGTCAGCCAGTGATGTCAACACTACAGTCAGCCAGTGATGTCACCACTGTAGTCATCCAGTGATGTCACCACTACAGTCAGCCAGTGATGTCAACACTATAGTCAACCAGTGATGTCAGCACTGTAGTCAGCCAGTGACATAGTCAACCAGTGATGTCACCACTGTGGTCAACCAGTGATGTCAACACTGTAGTCAGCCAGTGATGTCACCACTACAGTCAGCCAGTGATGTCAACACTGTAGTCAGCCAGTGACGTCACCACTGCGGTCAGCCAGTGACGCCACCACTGTAGTCAGCCAGTGATATTACCACTGTAGTCAGCCAGTGATGTCACCACTGTAGTCAGCCAGTGACGTCACCACTGTAGTCAGCCAGTGATGTCACCAGTGTAGTCAGCCAGTGGTGACGTCACTGTAGTCCGCCAGTGATGTCACCACTGTAGTCAGCCAGTGATGTCAGCACTGTAGTCAACTAGTGATGTCACCACTGTAGTCAGCCAGTGATGTCATCACTACAGTCAGCCAGTGATGTCACCAATACAGTCAGCCAGTGATGTCACCACTGTAGTCAGCCAGTGATGTCACCACTGTTGTCAGCCAATGATGTCACTACTGTAGTCAGCCAGTGATGTCAACACTACACTCAGCCAGTGATGTTACCACTGTAGTCAGCCAGTGATGTCACCACTACAGTCAGCCAGTGATGTCAACACTATAGTCAACCAGTGATGTCAGCACTGTAGTCAGCCAGTGACATAGTCAACCAGTGATGTCACCACTGTGGTCAACCAGTGATGTCAACACTGTAGTCAGCCAGTGATGTCACCACTACAGTCAGCCAGTGATGTCAACACTGTAGTCAGCCAGTGACGTCACCACTGCGGTCAGCCAGTGACGCCACCACTGTAGTCAGCCAGTGATATTACCACTGTAGTCAGCCAGTGATGTCACCACTGTAGTCAGCCAGTGACGTCACCACTGTAGTCAGCCAGTGATGTCACCAGTGTAGTCAGCCAGTGGTGACGTCACTGTAGTCAGCCAGTGATGTCACCACTGTAGTCAGCCAGTGATGTCAGCACTGTAGTCAACTAGTGATGTCACCACTGTAGTCAGCCAGTGATGCCAAGACTGTAGTCAGCCAATAGCGTCACCACTACAGTCAGCAGTGACGTCAGCACTGTAGTCATCCAGTGATGTCAACATTGTAGTCAGCCAGCCAGTGATGTCACCACTGTAGTCAGCCAGTGACGTCACCATTGTTGTCAGCCAGTGATGTCAACACTGTAGACAGCCAGTGACGTCACCACTGTTGTCAGCCAGTGATGTCAACACTGTAGTCACCAGTGTCCCATGTGTGTGATGAAAATCACGCCCCTCACTTCATGCTCTGTGCACACAAATTGGAACCTGGCCCATAGGAAAAATAAAATAAAATAAAATATAATTAAATAAATGAAATGAAATGATATAAAATAAGATAAAATGAAATTAAATAAAATGAAACGAAATAAAACAAACGAAATGAAATGAAATCAAATGAAATAAGATAAAC
>JAPXFY010002766.1:0-17500 GCA_030674185.1 Monoplex corrugatus
TTAACGATAGTAATCGTCGTAGTAGCAGTTGTAGTAGTAGGAGGAATAGTAGTGGTAGTAGTGGTATGTTGTAGTTTTGTGCTGTGTTCTGTGACATTTTTTGTTGCGTTATATAAGTTTCCTTATTCAGTCAGAAAATCGTTCTGTTAGTACAGTTGAGTCATTATACGTGGAGTGTTCTTTCAACAAAATTTCTATAATCCAATGATATTCCGGCTTTAGGACTCCACAAGTTTCAGATCAGCTGAATACGACATCAAACCTGTTCTTTAACCCCTGTCACCACCATCACCACCACATTCACACACGATTTTCTTCAAGAAAGCAACGTCATACTTGAACCAAAATGAAGTCAGGGGAACACTGGACTGTGAATGAAAACTTGCGTGGAATCACACAAACACGCCCTTTTACTGACAAGCCGAGAGGAAATATCGCCTCATCTGCAGAGCATCAAATTTCTTAAAGTAAATGGCTGTATGACAACGTAAAACACCCAGACAAAAAAAAGCGTTTTTTTTTTCAATGTGCGTTTATCAGGCAGAGGGTACAACAACAACAACGGGAAGCATGACGGAAGGAAAGGGGTGGTGTGGCACTGAATCTCGGCCGGATCTCTCTCTCTCTCTCTCTCTCTCTCTCTGCACAGGACGTCACAGCGCGCCAGAAAAGAGCTGAGCTATAGAGACGTCAAACAGTGCTGTAAGATGAAACGTGTTTTACGAAGGAAAGACCCCGAGGGGAAAAAGCTAATAAAGGGTCTAAACGAACAAAGGAGAGGAAATAAGAAACTGATTCTTGTCAGCGAACTTGTGCTTTGCAGACATGTTCTTTTACCCTCTGAGTGACAGAAACAGCCAGCAAGAAGAGCGTGTGGGCGGGACTGTAATGCGCTGAATTTCAGTTTGACGACACGCCAAACTAAATGTGAAAGTCCATTTAAGAACATGTGTTGTTCGTTTTTTTAAGTAGTTGCATCTTAAACACTGTGATAGTAGAAACAGTTTTGACAGTATATCTGCAGTCCAAATAATTTTGTCAGTTTTACTGGTTTGGATAGCAAACAAAAGAAGAGTTGGCAAAAATCAGCCACCATATTATTTGACTGATGCTCCTGCTGCAACACGCAATGCTGAAAACACAATAATCAAGAGATGAATATAAACTGTTCATTATAGATACACCCACGCTACCTTTTCCTGCAGAATTCATTGGTAAAAAAAAAACCTAAACAAACAAACAAACAAACAAAAAAATCCCCAAAACCCAACAAACAAAAACAGAAAGCAAAACAAACAAAACAAAAACAACAACACAACAAAAACAAACCCCAAACAAACCAACACAACCAACCAACCAACCAACCAACCAACCAACCAACCACCAACCAACAAAACCAACCAACAAACAACCAATACCAACCCAACCCAACCCAACCCAACCCACCAACCCAAACCAAACCAAACCAAACCAAACAACCAAATAAAAAAAACAAAAACAAACCCAAACGTATGTGCATTACTGAATTTTTATTGACAAGAGTCATCTTATGAATATTCTCTTTCTTTAATTCAAACTTTTTTTAAAATCCCTTCAGGGACTTGTCTTTGTGAAACGCGTTTCTATTTTACGGCACCGTTTGACGTCTGTGTAGCAAGATGCTTATTGGCGTCCCACTGAGATCGAGATCTGGCGGAGATTCAGTGCCACACCACACCTTCTTTGCACCATGCTTCCTGTTCTTGTTGTGCTCTCTTGCTTGATAAAGGCACGTTGAAAAATAGTACGCGACAGCCGTCTTTTTTTTCCTTGGAGTAAGCCAGTTCTGTCGCAACAGGCCATCTGCACAGTGTGGGCAATTTCCCTCTAAAACAACAGCAAGACCAACAGCAACAAATTAAACCAAATCTCATAAAACAAAACCATCCAACCAAGCAAACATATCCTGTGTATATATGCAGTGACAAAAGTTGGAACACTAAAATATTTAAAAAAAATCAGACGCGGTACTGGCAGCAGTATGAATGGTTGTGTGACATTGCAACACACAACCATTCATACTGCTGCCAGTCTTCTGAAGCTTTGACGGTTTGGAATGACGTGAAATCTGACGCTTTGCAGATGAGGTAATATTTCCTCTTCGGCTGTGTACGAAGAGGCATTTTTGTAAGCTTTCAAAGCGAGTTCAAACACATAAAAGTATTTCCTTGTCTTCGCTCTGTTTCAAACACAACAGTGGCTTACTTTTAAAAAAAAATTAGACAGTGCTAATGATTGTGATGATAAAAACACGACTTTGATGTGTTAGTTTAGCTGACCTAAAACGTTTAAAATCTTAAAGCTGAAATGCCTCTTGTCGGATGTCAGGTAGGAAGAATGCTCTGAGTATAATGACTCAGTGATGCTGACTCAGAACAGTTTTCTGACTGATTCAGAATAATTTTGCATTTGAATTCCTTTGTGTTGAGTTATTTTCACATTGATGCTCAACGTACAGCTTTTCCATTGTAATAAATAACTGTGTAAATAACTGTGTATTACTGCAAATATCTTGTGTTTAACTTTGCAAAACGTTGAATGTCAGTATGACCTGGAAATAACCGAAACACATGAAATTGTTTTAGGTATTCTGAATGCTGGTGCCAATTGAATTATCAGGCAATTCTGATTTGTGTTGATTGAAAAAAATCATGTCTATATGATAGCAAAAGTTTGCCTGCTGGTTCATGTTTGCCATCCAATTGTTTTACATGCTCACTATATGCCTTTAAAAATACAAAACTAAACCAGCAATCAAACAAACAAACTAATGAATAAACGAACAACAAGAAAAAATGTAAAAATCCACCCATAGTACAATGCAGTGCATTGCAATACAATACATCACAATACAGAACAAAACAATCATTATCAAACAAGACAATACATAACCATACAATACACAATATTACAATACCATACATCATAATGCACCACACCACACCACACCACACCACACCACACCACACCACACCACGCCACGCCACGCCACACCACGCCACGCCACACCACACAAGACAAGACAAGACAAGACAAGACAAGACAACACAACACAACACACCACACCACACCACACAAGACAACACAAGACAACACAAGACAACACAACACAACACAACACACCACACCACACCACACCACACCACACCACACCACACCACACCACACCACACCACACCACACCACACCACACAACACAACACAAGACAACACAACACAACACAAGACAACACAAGACAACACAACACACACAAACACAAGACAAACACAAGACAACACAACACAAACACAAGACAACACACACAAGCACAACACAACACAAACACACAACACAACACAACACAAACACAACACAAACACAACAACAACACAACACAACACAACCACAACACAACACACACAACACAACACAACACAACACAACACAACACAACACAAACAACACAAAACAAACACAACACAACAACCAACACAACACAACACAACACACACACGAGAAAAAGACTTTAAATGTTCGACAATCGGTTAGCTTTCTCCTGCAGGTCAATAGATTTCCATTACCCTTCCCATGTCCTCTCCTCTTTCTCTCTCTCTTTCCTTTGTGACAATATGTGCACATGGTTATATCAAGTATACAGCGAAGATGCTGCTTTGACCATGGAAGACCACTAACACGATACAAGGATACTTTGAAGACGTACCTCATAAGCTTTGATATCAACACCACTACCTGCAAAAATGTTGACATCAATACATTCAGATTATAATCATATTTGAACAGCACAGAACAGCTGTTATTCAACAAAAAGAATGACCAGTGAAAGCAGAACCAAAGGCCACAGAATTCGTCCCAGTACAGAACTTGTGGAAAAGCATGGGCCTTGAGGATTTGGTCTTGTCTCCCACATGAAGACCCATACCAGATAATAAGGATCAATAAGCTTGTGCCATGATCACCATACACATGGCACCTGTGGCGTTAGTGCATATGGAATTCGTTCCGAGCGCGGAGACGTCATCTTGAGAGACTGAAACTGAAACTAAGGACCAACATATACACTCATCCATCTGATCAATGAAATAGTACACATTTATCAGTGCGAGCCACCTTAAATATCGAGCCAGCTAAAGGAAGGAATTTTAGCTCCCGTGAAGCAGAGAATTAGGTCATTTCCATTCCTTCATATTCGTAAACTACACATGTACATTTTACTGAATACTTTCGTCACTCAAAGGCATCACGCGCCAACATGGTATTCATAGGACAGCTTTTGGAAAAGTAAAAAGCGTTTGCCAGGAAGGAAAATCGGGTTATACAAGGGAAAGGGAGATGATCACCTGGGTGGGCTTGGGGAGAAGGTGGATACTCATTAGATCGGCATGCTGGGTCCTTAAAGAGTGTCTAAAGACTTTTGTTATGTGTGTGTGTGTGTGTGTGTGTGTGTGTGTGTGTGTGTGTGTGTGTGTGTGTGTGTGTGTGGTATGTATGTGTGCGTGTGTGTGTGCGTGTGTGTGTGTGCGTGTGTGTGTGTGTGTGTGTATACATACATATATTTATGAATATATATATATATATACGCACGCGCGCGCGCATATGTGTGTGTGTGTGTGTGGTATGTGCATGTGAATGTGTGTGTATGTGTGTGTACATGTATGTATGTGTGTGGTTAGTGTGTCTGTGTGTGTCTGTATGCGTGTGCGTGTGTCTGTGTCTGTGTGTCTGCGTGTCTGTGTCTCTGTCTGTGTCTGTGCGTGTGAGTGTGTTTCAAAAGTACTCTTTTTGTTAAACTACGGAGAGGAGTTGTGAGGCGTTCTGGTCGACTGTCTCCATGGCTGAATGGCTATATTGCCTTGCCTCGTGTGAGGGGGTATGATATCCCACTGTTTGTCAGACCACAGGAGAAGGGGATCCTGTTGATAGTATTCATGCAGCCATCATAACTATCCTTGGCCCCCATTATTTAACTGCCACCTCCCTATTGCTCCCTGGCCCTATCCTCCCTCCTACAGAAGTCGTGCTAACTGGTTCTTGTAATCGGTGGACACTAAGACATTCAACACAGTTCACAGAAATAACGAGCTTTGGGAGAGACAGAATGCATCAAAAACTTGGGCTACTTAACACACACACACACACACACACACACACCACACACACACACACACACACACACACACACACACACACACACACACACACACACACACACACACACACACACACATTCACACACTAACCCAACAATAACGTTGATGGTAGTAGTGGTTGTGGTGATAGCGCTGCTATTAGTGCTACTACTGCTCTGCTGCTGCTGTTGCTGCTGCTACTACGACTACTATGAACTACTATTACATTATTATTATTACTACTACCACTACTACTATTACTATTATTACTACTATTACTGCTGCTGCTACATTACCACATCACCACTACTACTACTGCTGCTACAGTACTACTACTACTACTGCTATTACTATTACCACTACTACTACTACTACTACTGCTGCTACATTACCACCACCACTACTACTACCACTACTGCTACATTACTACTACGACTACTACTACTACTACTACCTCCTTCTTCTCCTCCTCCTACTACTACTACTTCTACTGCAACCACCACTACTTCTGCTGTTGCTGCTGATGGTGATACTTTTAGATTCAGATAAAAGTCTTTGTTGTTCGTACATGTATTTAGTGACGGTTGTCACTGGAGGAACGTGGTTGCAGTAATTTATCGTAGGGTCGTTCATTTCAAGACCTTACCAATACAATGGCTTTTTGCGTAGGCTTGGGAGTCAATCAGATAATTGCTGACAGAATTGGGCACAGAGCACGTATGGAATTTTTCGAGTGCATTGAATCCCTCTTGAACAAACTCTCCAAACTCCATTTATTCTGGATCCACAACTGAATGATTACTGTCTTCAGAAGGGAGCTTACTAACCAACGTCTTGCAAAATACGCATGACCCAGTTTCTCCTAAGTGACCAAAAGTAATGCAAAGTCTTCTCTGGTGGGTTGCCACATGGTGGATTGACCTCACTGACTTCTAGAGTCTTTCGGGCACTTGGACTGCGACTGCAAGGACTTGGGTTTTGTGGTGTGTTGATAACCTGACACAAAAAGCATCGAGAAAAATACCACCACAGTAATGCAGAACAGGGGCTGTCCAAAAAATAGAATATTTTTGACGTACAGTGCATGAGATTAGACGCTTTGATAATTATGAAAATACCTTTTCGTTCATTGATGTGACGTTACCTTTGGTGACATGAATATATAAAATTATATGTTTGCTTGTTTGGATAGGTGGATAGATGAATGGGGATGTATTCTTTTTTTTTTTTATCAAAGCCCAAAGGGAACAGTTAGTAGCAAACAGTTGTTCAGATTTTCATTCCAACAGAAATCCGTAACTTCTTAATTAAGCCAGAATGAGAATGGGACATTTTTCAAAATCAGAGTTGAATTATGTTGAAAAATTTTAATTAAAATGCTGACGAGAAGAGATATCTGGCATGGCTTGACCACTTTCTTTACTGAATGAACCATACCCTGACTACAATAACATAATTCAGGATTGTGCAGCATTTTTGCATTCTTATTAGGAAGAAAAATGTAATAAAAGAAAAGGATACCATAATAAAAGAAAATGACACTTTATCTCCTCTCATGAAAATTCTCAGTTTCAGTATATCCACAAACAGTAAAGATAACTCTGCTAAAACTTTTCCACATTTCCGGCTGCTATAAACATGAAAAAGCTAAGCCATCAAAATTTATGCATTTTGCAACTTCTTACAAGAGGCCATATTTGTGGTCCATATTTGGTCAATTCAGTTGTGCATGGCTAAGATATACTTGCTGCATAGTTCATTCTTTTTGTCGAAAATAGAGACAGATTGACAGGCATAGAATCTGACTTTGTGTCGATGAGAAACTATACTTTTTTTTTTTAAAAACTGGATATGAATGAAAAGAGATGGGTAACATGACAAGTATTTTGTGTGTGTGTGTGAGTGAGTGAGTGAGTGAGTGTGTGTGTGCTTGTGTATGTGTGTTTGCGTGTGTGTGTTTGTGTGTGTGCATGTGTGTCCGTGTGCACGCACGCGCGCACGTGTGTGTGTGTGTGTACTTGTGTGTTGATTCCCAGAACTTTATGTTTGTCTTTTTTTTCCATTGCCTGTTCATCATGTGGAGGTCCGTGTCAGTTCTCTAGAGCCAGTTCATCTTTTGGTGTCCCATTGGTCTCTGTTCCTGAGGATTCTATTGAAGAACTCGGTTGCCAAGTCTTCTGGTCCCAAGTGTTTTGACATGTCCCAGCCAGACCAAATGGGAGAGCGGTTGGCAATGGTCATTACCATAGTACTCTACTGCTGAGTCTGTCTGCTGTAGGAAATGGTGACAAGTGCACCGACAACAGTCATTGCAGGGAAGAAGAATGTGAAATTTACATCCAGCTCAATTAAACGCCACCCACATTATTATCACAAGCTGTTTCCGATTTTCAGTTGCGAAAATATTCAGTTACTGTAAGTTTTTTTCAAGGTGACATCTATGCGCTCGGAATGAAGTCCAACTGCATTGGCGCCATTGATGCTATGTGGTGCACAAGATCCAAACTGACCAAGCCATAAGCCGTTAGCCTGCACATAAGCCCCATGTGCTGGCACAGTCTTGAGGTCTTGCTTAATTTCAATTTCAGTTTCTTAAGATGACGTCTCCGCGCTCGGAACGAATTCCCTATGCACTAATGTCACAGGTGCCATGTGTATGGTGATCATGGCACAAGCCTTAAGCCTGCACATAAATCTATGAGCTGTGTCCAATGCGACAAAAGGAATAAACTGACTAAGATGACATCATATTCCAATGACAGGCTGATACGGAACCAGTATAAAATATAGACTAGGTAAAACAAAAACCAGAAAAAACACGAAAGGAGAACACAAACGCGTATTTAATACAAGACAACAAGCCCCATGGCTGTTGGTTTAGGATGTTTTTCCAAACACTACTCTTCGCTAGTGCGTCATAGTTCTCATTTCCGCCTGACATCATATTTACTCAAAAACACATTATGATGTCATCTTGGTCAGTTTATTTCTTTTCTCACATTGGACACAGCAGCAGGGAAGTTTCAGTCTTTTTCTCATAATTTTTGTATCTGGTGTTTGTTTGTTTGTAATCTTACGCTTGACAAAGGCCAGTTGGCCGACAAATTGTGCCTGTCTCGTCATGTTGTATCAAATACGCGTTCGTGTTATTCTTTCGTGTTTTTTTCTGGTTTATGTTTTACCTAGTCTATATTTTATACTGGTACTGTATCAGTCTATCATTGGAATAAATTGGTTACATGTAAATGACATGAGTATCTTTGTTATCTTATCATCAGAAAAAAGGAACATATATATATATATATATATATATATATATATATATATATATATATATATCTATCTATATATATGTATGTATATGTATATATATATAAACTAAATAGATGAATAATTAAAGATCTGAATCACAACACAACTAGCTATTCTGTATAAACTCGTCTCACATAACAGAACACCCCCCCCCCGCCCCAGTCAGTGCACAAAGCCTCAGCTGTCTATTAACTAGATTTAGCTTACTGGTACCTGTGGCCCGCCTGAGAGTCAAACCTTTGACCTGTGCATTATCAGGACAGTGCCCTAACCAACTGAAGGAAGGAAACCATAGTTGCAGCCAGCCTGAAGGTCGAACGCATGATAACAACATTATAACATGCCGCTCTAACAAACTGAACTAGTGGCTAAAAAAACATGCATACAGAACATAAGTGTTACTGACAAAAATTCGCTCTTACCTCGTGATTCTTCTATTTCTTTCCCTAAGACCCTTTATTTTTTGTTTTTTTTAAGGATCACTGCACTCAGGGACGATACCTTTGTGCTCACTTTTTTTTGTAGTCCCATTTTCTACGGCACCTTAATGCCACAGAAGCTGGAACAGTTTTTACAGAGCGGTGATAATGATAACGACAAGGGTGATAATCATGATGCTGTGGAGTTCCATTCAGGATTAAGACTGTGTAACAGGGCTGTACTCTACGCTTACTGTCACAATATATCCTGGCGTCATCCAGGCCCGAGAGACACAGACATCTGTGATGCTGGTCAGAAAATTTGAGCAACACCCTCAATGACGCATCCGTGAGGTGGATGAGACTCGACTGTGTGGTCCCAGTCATCCCAATGAGCCCATAGCACGCCCAACTCTGGGTAGAGCCTTTTAGAGCCGCAATTCCACAAGGATTTTTGAAAGTACTGATGGGAATTCGAACCCACAACCTTCCAGTCGGTATTTCGTTGCGCTAACCACTACACCACGGCGACTGGTGTAAGACTCTTTATTATTTTTCCCATCAGGGACTTTCTTTCGTGAAAACACGTTCAGTTTCAAAGCACTGTTTGACGTCTCCATTGGCCAGATGTTTACCAACGCGTTTTGGCGTCCCGTGAAGAGCGAGATTTGGACGAGAGTTGGTGCCACACCGTCCATTCCTTGCGCCGTTCCTGTTGTGCCCTCCTACCTGATAGAGGCACGTTTAAAAAAAAAATCCGTGACAGCCATCTCTTTTTTCTGGTTATGCTATATTGTCATACAGCCATTTACACTGCTGGAAGTCTCCTACAAGCGTTTGACGGTTACAATGACGTGAAATTTGACGCTTTGTAGATGAGGTGAGATATCTTTCCTTGGTTCGTCACTGAATAGGCGTTTTTGTGTAGCTCCATACAAGTTCATTCACATAAAAGTGGTTGTGATAGTGGTGGTGGTGGTGGAGATAAATGCACACATCTTCTGTGTTACTTTGCTGACCTGATCTGAATCCTGTGGAATCTTAAAGCTGGAATCTCACTTGTTGAAAGCCATTTTGGAAGAATGCTCTGAGTACAACGACTCAGCAACACTGACATTGGATTTTTTTCTGAATTGTGATCGTACTGAATTCCAATTGGCAAATGTGATTTCATTTTCAGACTGTTCTGATACCAGTACAAAACAGTGCAACTGTATCAATTTGTATTGACAAGTATGTCTTTCTTTATTATTCTTTTTTTAACAGTGTGAGTCTGCCAAACATTAAAAATCAGTACTGCATGGAAACATTCCAGGCATCTACGATTCTTTTAGCGATTTCAAATATCAGTGTCCATTTGTTACTGAGTGTATCTGCTACTTTCTGCTACTTTTAATGCAAGGGATCTTGCTTATGTAACGGAAGTTAGATTGTCTCCTGATTCATTCTGGTCAGATGTCCCCTTCTCTCTCCCCTCTATCTTCCTTATTCAACCCCTCCCCCAAAACAAACAAACAAACAAACAAGCAAGCAAACAAACAAGCAGACAAACAAACAGACAGACAGACAAACAAAATCAATGTAAAACAATAGCAAAAACAAACAAACAAACAAACAAATCCCACTTAGACAATAGCAATAACAAAAGTACCAAGCCAAAGCCCCAAACCAAAGCCCCAAACCAAACCAAACCAAACCAAACCAAACCAAACCAAACCAAACCAATCCAAACCAATCCAAACCAATCCAATCCAAAGCAAAGCAAAGCAAAGCAAAACAAAGCAAAGCAAAGCAAAGGAAAGGAAAGCAAAGCAAACCGAACCAATCCAAACCCAACCACACCAACCAAACTGAACCAAAACCATGAAAAAAAAATCCCAACTCTCAACACACACACAAAAATGATGCCATATAATATGTACAATGTTGTGTGATTTAACACGATACAACAAAATACAACACGCCACAACACAAGACAACAAAGCACTACTTCTAACCTAATGCACAACTGTGGATTACTTGTTTTCTTTCCTTTTTTAACAGATCAGTGGATTTCTCCTGACCATTCCCTTTCCCATCCCTTCATTTCCCCTTTCTCTTTTATTGCTGAATATTAGAACATTATATCTCACATTAACAAAAGAAGTTTAGTACTCAAAAAGCAGGGAATCGGTTTCTTTTTTGTACCCTTTCGCAGCAGTTTTTAGCTTAATATTTTTGTTCCTTGAAGGCATTGTGTGCCTCCTTGTCATTCATACAGCAGCTTTCAGCAAATGTGAAAAGCTGTTTCTTGGGAAGGGAAAACTGGGATAGAAAAAGAAGGATGTGGGCTCGCCAGGGTAGGGTGGGCAGGGGTTGAGAGTCATTAGGCTTTATAAAGAGTTTAAAGAGTTGGCGTGTGCGTGTATGTGTGTGCTTGTGTGTGTGTGTGTGTGTGTGTGTGTATGTGTGTGTGTGTGTGTGCCCGAGAGAGAGAGTGTGTGGTGTGATGTGGTGTGGTGTAAGTGTGTGTGTGTGTGTGTGTGTGTGTGGTGTGTGCGCGCACGAGTGTGTGTGTGTGTATCTGTGTGTATGTGTGTGTGGTGTGGTGTGTGTGTATGTGTGTGTTAGTGTGTGTGTGTGTGTGTGTGTTAGTGTGTGTGTGTTAGTGTGTGTGTATGTGTGGTGTGGTGTGGTGTGGTGTGGTGTGTGTGTATTTGTGTTTGTGTGTGTGTGTGTACGCGCGCGCTCGTTGTGTGTGTGTGTGTGTGCGTGCGTGTGTGGTGGTGGTGGTGGTGGTAATGGTAGTGATGGTGGTGGTAGTGGTGGTTGTGGTGGTGCTGTGTGTGTGTGCGTGAGTGTATGCGCGCATGCGTGTCTGTGAGTGAGTGTGTGTGTGTGTGTGTGTGTGTGTGTGTGTGTGTTTCAAAAACCGTTTTCTTAAACTCCTGTGAGGTTCTAAGAAATAGTTTGTTGGACTGATCGTCTAAAAAGCTGAATAGCCGTGTTGCCTTGCCTTGGCCCTGTGTGAAAAGGCACAGTATCTAACTGTTCACTAGACCACAGGAGCAGGGGATTTGGTCGGGGGTATTTATGCAGCCTTCATTCATAACCTTCCTCTTATTTCTACCTTTTCACTCACGCAACCCACCCACCCCCACCCCCAACAAAAAAGAAAAAAAGCAAGAAAAAAAAAAGCTATAATACAGCTATACAAAGTTCTCTTTTCTTCCCAACATTTTCTTTCAACTTTGGACATTCCTCAATCTTCACGTAACCGGTAACTCTGAACTTTAAAATAATAAAAAAAGCATTCGCCAAAGTTTGCTTATTACTTACAGCTATTTAACTTACTGCTTATTATGGCATTGGCATGTAGCGTTGTAACAAAGGCTCTTCATTTATGGCTGGTTAGGTTCAACCTCTTTATAGTACTCCAAGTGTGTTTCAGGGTTCGCTTTATGCAAGAGATATTATTGCTGCCATCTGCTGCCACAGCCGCCACTGAAAATACTCTAACTGCTAATACTCTAACTGCTACTTCAGGTGTTGCTGCTGTCACTAACATCTCTGTTGCTGCTGCTGCTACTACTACTTCTTTTCTTCTGTGATGTCGCCATTGCTGCTACCCGCTTTTGTTGCTGTTGTTGTTGCTGCTATTATCGTTGTTATTGTTGCTGCTGCTGCTATCGTTGTTGTTGTTGCTGCTGCTACTATTACTTTTCTTCTGTGATGTCGCCATTGCTGCTACCTGCTTTTGTTGCTGTTGTTGTTGCTGCTATTATCGTTGTTATTGTTGCTGCTGCTGCTGCTATCGTTGTTGTTGTTGCTGCTGCTACTACTACTTTTCTTCTGTGATGTCGCCATTGCTGCTACCTGCTTTTGTTGCTGTTGTTGTTGCTGTTGCTGCTACTGCTACCAGTACTATTACTATACTGTGCTGCTGCTGCTGCTATTTATCACAGTTGTGTTTTTGCTTTCTTTTTGGCATTGTGACGCTCAAAATACTGCGATTTATTTTCTTGTTTATCTCAACATATGACTCCTTATTTGCAGATTAACGTCAAACTATATTGAATAAAATCTCAATAAGAAGGTAAAACTGACCATGTGAGATCATTTTTATTTACGTATATCTCCATAAGGAGAATTGTTCATGCCTGTATTTTTGTACACCGCACTAAGCTTATCTATTCAAGTAAAAAATTTTCATGTAAGCAGTTTCTATAGAACTGATATAATGGAGTCATAAAAATAATCTGTTTTATAAATCAAGTGTCCAGTTCACTGCATATAATTTTGTGTGTCTACACAGCTGCTATGAATTGGTTCCTATTTTGTGATGTTTAGGGCATGTCTGTGTTATTTACCGAGTGTCCTGTCGACTGTGTGGGCTTGATTCTTGTCCCGTTTACTGATGTGTTGAAGTGTTTGTATATCATTTTCTTAAATTTCTTCATTATTTCTTTTTACAACGCACAGCAAACCATTTGCAACATAACAGCGAAGGCGTTTTCAATGTAATTCGTGTATTTTTGTTGTGAGCACATAACAAGCTTTGGTTGTTGTTCAGGACATGATATGATATTAAACACCTGCATACTTTTATTGAATAAGCTTTCTAAAACCAATACTCATGCGAAGAACGTGAAATTGAAACTCAGGTCATGGTCCCACCCAGACTACTCTTGTGAGCAGTTCCTCCATTCAGTAAGTAAAATTTTCCATTGCTTTTATTCTTGCTTTTATTGCTTTTATTCTTTCTCCCCATTTATAGCCATGCGTGTGTGTGAGTGTGTGTGTGTATGTGTGTGTGTGTGTGTGTGTGTGTGTGTGTGCGTGTGTGCGCGTGCGTGCGTGCGTGCGTGCTTGCGTGTGTGTCTGCTTCAGCGCTTAGATTTGATTTTATCAAGATTTTGCGCTATATAAATATTGTAATTATTATTTAAAAGAACACTTGAGTAATGCGCAAGTCCACTGACAAAATTCAGTTT
Organism: Monoplex corrugatus; assembly: GCA_030674185.1. Classification (NCBI taxonomy): domain Eukaryota; kingdom Metazoa; phylum Mollusca; class Gastropoda; order Littorinimorpha; family Ranellidae; genus Monoplex; species Monoplex corrugatus. The sequence goes on from JAPXFY010002766.1 coordinate 13,871, forward strand.
CCATTCCCTTTTCTTCTTTCTTTCAGACCATTTATTATCTCTCCCCACCCCTAATCTTTTGCCCTTTCAGGAACTTTCCTTTGTACGAACGATTTTAAGTTTTACAGTATTGTTTGACGTCTCTATGCCCTGACTGTTTACCGACACAGAGTGGCCCCCCTGAAATCCCGTGGAGAGCGAGATTTGGCCGAGGTTCAATACCGTACCACACTTTTCTTGCGCCGTGCTTCCCGTTCCTGTTGTGCCCTCTGTCTGATAAAGGAGCGTTGAAAAATAGTCCACGACAGCCGTCTCTTTTTTTTCCCTGGGTGTTTTTCATTGTCATACAGCCATTAGCTCTCCTACCAGCCTCCTACAACATTTGATGGTTGTAATGACGTGAAATGTGACACTTTGAAGATGACGCGATATCCCCCCCCCCCTTTGGTTTGTTAGCGAACAGGCGTTTTTGTGTGGTTCCCTGCAAGTTCTTTTATACAAAAATGTTACCCTGCCTTTGGTTTGGTTTCCATACGATAGGGATTGCTTGCAAAAGCATGGGATGGTGGTGATTGTAGTGTTACCAGCACAGACCTCATGAGATATATTTGGCTGATCTGATACATCTGGAGTCCTACAGCTGGAATGTCACTGGTTGAAAGTAGTATAGAAGGTGTGATGTAACAAGTCGTGTAGAAAGAGTGATGTAACAAGTCGTATAGACAGAGTGATGTAACAAGTCGTATAGACAGAGTGATGTAACAAGTCGTATAGACAGAGTGATGTAACAAGTCGTATAGACAGAGTGATGTAACAAGTCATATAGACAGAGTGATGTAACAAGTCATATAGACAGAGTGATGTAACAAGTCGTATAGACAGAGTGATGTAACAAGTCATATAGACAGAGTGATGTAACAAGTCGTATAGACAGTGTGATGAAACAAGTTGTATAGACAGTGTGATGTAACAAGTCATATAGACAGAGTGATGTAACAAGTTGTATAGACAGAGTGATGTAACAAGTTGTATAGACAGAGTGATGTAACAAGTCATATAGACAGAGTGATGTAACAAGTCATATAGACAGAGTGATGTAACAAGTCATATAGACAGAGTGATGTAACAAGTCATATAGACAGTGTGATGTAACAAGTCGTATAGACAGTGTGATGTAACAAGTCGTATAGACAGAGTGATGTAACAAGTTGTGTAGAAAGTGTGATGTAACAAGTCGTATAGAAAGTGTGATGTAACAAGTCGTATAGACAGAGTGATGTAACAAGTCATATAGACAGTGTGATGTAACAAGTCATATAGAAAGTGTGATGTAACAAGTCGTATAGAAAGTGTGATGTAACAAGTCGTATAGAAAGTGTGATGTAACAAGTCGTATAGACAAGGTGATGTGAACAAGTCATATAGACAGAGTGATGTAACAAGTCGTATAGAAAGTGTGATGTAACAAGTCGTATAGACAGAGTGATGTAACAAGTCATATAGAAAGTGTGATGTAACAAGTATATAGACAGAGTGATGTAACAAGTTATATAGAAAGTGTGATGTAACAAGTCGTATAGAAAGTGTGATGCAACAAGTCGTATAGAAAGTGTGATGTAACAAGTCGTATAGACAGAGTGATGTAACAAGTCGTATAGACAGAGTGATGTAACAAGTCGTATAGACAGAGTGATGTAACAAGTCGTATAGAAAGTGTGATGTAACAAGTCATATAGAAAGTGTGATGTAACAAGTCATGTAGAAGTGTGATGTAACAAGTCATATAGACAGAGTGATGTAATAAGTCGTATAGACAGAGTGATGTAACAAGTCATATAGACAGAGTGATGTAACAAGTCATATAGACAGAGTGATGTAACAAGTCATATAGACAGTGTGATGTAACAAGTCATATAGACAGAGTGATGTAACAAGTCATATAGACAGAGTGATGTAACAAGTCATATAGACAGTGTGATGTAACAAGTCATATAGACAGAGTGATGTAACAAGTCATATAGACAGAGTGATGTAACAAGTCATGTAGAAAGTGTGATGTAACAAGTCATATAGACAGAGTGATGTAACAAGTCATGTAGAAAGTGTGATGTAACAAGTCGTATAGACAGAGTGATGTAACAAGTCATATAGAAAATGTGATGTAACAAGTCGTATAGACAGAGTGATGTAACAAGTCGTGTAGACAGAGTGATGTAACAAGTCATATAGACAGAGTGATGTAACAAGTCGTATAGACAGAGTGATGTAACAAGTCGTATAGACAGAGTGATGTAACAAGTCATGTAGAAAGTGTGATGTAACAAGTCATATAGACAGAGTGATGTAACAAGTCATATAGACAGAGTGATGTAACAAGTCATATAGACAGAGTGATGTAACAAGTCGTATAGACAGAGTGATGTAACAAGTCATGTAGAAAGTGTGATGTAACAAGTCATATAGACAGAGTGATGTAACAAGTCATATAGACAGAGTGATGTAACAAGTCGTATAGACAGAGCGATGTAACAAGTCGTATAGACAGAGTGATGTAACAAGTCATGTAGAAAGTGTGATGTAACAAGTCATATAGACAGAGTGATGTAACAAGTCATATAGACAGAGTGATGTAACAAGTCATATAGACAGAGTGATGTAAGAAGTCGTATAGACAGAGTGATGTAACAAGTCATGTAGAAAGTGTGATGTAACAAGTCATATAGACAGAGTGATGTAACAAGTCATATAGACAGAGTGATGTAACAAGTCATATAGACAGAGTGATGTAACAAGTCGTATAGACAGAGTGATGTAACAAGTCATATAGACAGAGTGATGTAACAAGTCATGTAGAAAGTGTGATGTAACAAATCCTGTAGAAAGTGTGATGTAACAAGTCATGTAGAAGGTGTGATATAACTATAAAGATGAATATTCTAAGATGTTATAGGATAATTGTTTCCTGTTTATTGTTCACATTAGAATTACATTTATCTAATGCTTTCTTGCATTTAGATGACTCTGACACTAATGCAAGATCTGTGGCTAGATTGATTGTTATTCATAATTGTTTATTACACTGTTTCATTTCAGGCTGAGGACTTCCAAACTGTTTACTTTAAGCATGCTGAACAGCAAAGGTCAGTATTTCATGTAAATGTACCAAGCAAACACAGTCCATTTACATTTTTTTTCACAATCAGTGAGCAATCCATGAACATGCAGATCTAGCCGTTTTGATCGGAAAAGAGTTTGTGTTTTCGGGAAAGAAAAGGGCACACTGCTTTTCTGAATCATACTTTGTCTGAGGAGTCTCATCATCTGCATCGTGTCCTGAGTTACTACCCTCTCGCCGTTCATGTCAGCTCTCCAACACCCCTGCAAACCCACAGAAAGTGAAGTCACCATGATCGAACGGCATGAAAATCTACAAAATCTGGGACAATAATTCAACAATGGGACAATGATGATGACAATGGAGATGATAGTGATGATGCTACTGAGTTCATTTTGGATCGAGACTGCGTGACAGGGCTGTAACGACATACTTATTTGTAAAAAACAACAACACAAAAAAAACAAAAACAAAAACATAAACACCCCCCCAAAAAAAACACCAAAAACAAACAAACAAACAAAAACAAAACAACA
>JAPXFY010002766.1:22500-25133 GCA_030674185.1 Monoplex corrugatus
ACTTCTTTGCTTGTGCTATTACTCTATTACATTGAATTTGAAGTTTCTTCATGTTCAAATGATGTGCAGGCGTTTTATTTTTCAGCCAGATTTTAAAGGTTTCTTTTTTAAAGGCAACAGCCTGTTCACATTCTTTTGTCCACCACGAATTTCCACGGTATTTGCCTAGTGTCACCGACTTGCACACTGGAATAGAAGAGAAAGCTGCCTTTAAGACAACTTCGATGAAATTAGAATAAAATACATCTATATTGTCATGTTTTATTAAATCTGTGTTGTGCGTCTGAAGGATATTACCAAACGTTATCCAATCGGCGTTCTTGTATTTGAATTTCGGGATTCTGTCTTCAGTGTCAGTGCGTGTTCTGAAAGTTGTTTTCTCCAAAAGTTTAATTTCAATTGGAAGATGATCACTACCCAAACTATCATCTCCTACGAGCCAAGTACAATTTGTTGCAAGCTCTGGAGAGATGAGAGACAAATCCACTGTGGTTGCTCTATGAGTAGAGACATCAGGTATCCGTGTAACTGAACCGTCATTTAATAAGTAAAGATTTGAATCTACTATGTTTTCAATTAGGCGATTGCTGGTGATTTTGAGACATTCTTTCTCCCAGAAAGGAGAATGAGCGTTAAAATCACCCAGTACTATCCACCTTGAACCTTTTGTGTCCAAATGCTTGATCCAGTCTGTGTTATCATCCTTTGGACCAGAAGGAAGTTACAATGATAAAAGACTTACATTAATAGTTGTATTGACTCTGACAACTGCTCCTGTGTAATAGATGTCTTTTGTATCTGCTGGGATCGGGAAATCTACAAAGGACGAGTAATCCAGATCACATCGGATGTATATGGCAACCTGTATCTTGTTATTTGCCTTATAACATTGAAATAGCGGAGGATAAAAATAATTTGGCAATTTTGGAAGCTTATGTTTGACAACATTAAGAGATTGCAGCGCTAAAACGCAATGATTATTTTTTGATAAATACTGTTGGAGCAACACTAGGTTTGAATGAATTGATCTACAGTTCCATTGGAGTATACTGAAACTTGATGTCATGTTGTTTATATCAATAAATCACCGTTGAACGATGTGTGTGAATTTGGAAAATACGGAACTTAACAAACAAGTGAACAAGATGAATAGAAGAGTACATGTACACTGTAAAATCTGTCCAGTTGAGTACTTAAGCTGCACTGCAGTACAGAATATACTAATTAGCTATTATCAAAGAAATTATACACAGCTTATATCTGATAACAAATGATTCTTTGAAGACAAGAGTTATGTGGTGTCTCAGAGAAAGACAACATTCAATGTTGGAACTGGGTTGTGTTAATGCTTCCATAATGACCAGGTGCATATGTCTATCTCCTGCCATGATGATTAAGATAACGCCCTTGGTGTCCAAAATTCCATGGGTACCATATACGAAACATGTGTTGGAATGAACAAGGGTCTTGAAAATGGTCGTGATATATCTGTTCTGTGCAAGGATATGGTCTATTCAATATGGTTGTGTTCTGTAGAGGACGTCTTTGTGAATAAAAGTTTCTCTGGTAGTTGTCATGATATGCGAATTGTTGGTGGCGTGGTGGTTGCCCTTTCTTGTGGTGTGTGTTCCTTTTGGTTGTAGATTTCTGCCAAAAAAGGGACTCGAGGTGACGTCCAAGATTTCCTGCAAGAAAGGTAGTGCCTCTCTGTGATAGGTGGATATCATCTCTCATCATTTTGCTGTTGCCGGCATTCAGATTTTCGTGAGCCAGGAACGTGACGTTTTCGTGGTCATATAGTTGGGAGAAAACGTTTGCATTGAAAAGTTCTCTTTTCACTTTCAAAACTGAAGATTTAAGAGGTGCCACTCTGCTTATCACTACCTTTGTATGTGGAAGTTTTGCAGTGATATCTTTGGTGCAACTCACAATATGACATAGATGGCACAAGACTTGGCCGGTCATATGGTTTTGTTGCTACCAGTCGAAAGACCCCCTCTATTGAAGACTGTAGTAGAGCTGTGGCAGATCTTAGTGCAGATGACAATATTGATGCAGTTGTGCTCCATCTTGGTGTCAATGACTTAAAAACGAAAGACGTCAGTTTGTGCAGTGATCACATAGATGAAACATTAACATAAAACAAAGAAGCAAACAAACAAACAAACAAACAAACAAACAAACAAACAAACAAATTAACCAACCAACCAACCAACCATCCAACCAACCAACCAACCAACCAACCAACCAACCAACCAACCAACCAACCAACCAAACAACCAACCAACCAACCAACTAACCAAACAACCAATCAACCAACCAACCAACCAACCAACCAACCAACCAACAAAATAACCACCCACCCACCAAACCAACCAACCAACCAACCAACCAACCAACCAACCAACCAACCAACCAACAAAATAACCACCCACCCACCAAACCAACCAACCAACCAACCACCCACCCAACCAACCAACCAACCAACCAACCAACCAACCAACCAACCAACCAACCAACCAACCAACCAACCAATCAACCAACCACCTACCAACCCACCCACCCACCAAACCCGTTTCAAATCACATTAGAGAAAAATAAACACACTCGCCCGCCAGACATCAAGCTGTTAG
>JAPXFY010002767.1:0-25118 GCA_030674185.1 Monoplex corrugatus
CATAATACGAAGTCAGATGCCTGCTGTTCCCCTACAGAAGATTCCTGTAGCTGACCTACCTTTCAAGCAAGCGGCGATCAACTTGGTTAGGCCTGTACAACCACCAAGTGAGTCTTGAAATGGCTGTGTCATGACCTCGGTTGACTAGTTAATGAGATATTATGACACTGTCCCAACGAAGACGATTTAATCAACACACCAACGGTTGTGAGTCTTTAGTCTGGGCACACAGTTTGTATCTGACTACATGAAACAAGTGACTAAATTGCATGACACTTGGCATTTGACTAATACACCCCATAACCCCATGTGTAACAGTCTAGTAGCAAAAAATAATGAGACATTGAAAGTCATGCTGAAGATATTGTGCAGTGAACAGACAAGGCAGAAGAAAATCGTTTCATTAACGCTCTACTGCTTGCCTGCCAAGAGGTACCACAAGAGTCCACAGGCTCTTCCCCATTAGAATTAGTGTAGTGCAAAACCGTCGGAGGACCTATACGCATTCTGAAGAAGATGTGATGTCAGTGGTGACGACAGCTTCCAGCAGGTTTTTGAGCTTTGTGAGAAGCTGAATAAAAAGAAAATAACTAAAAATCGCAAACGAGAGGTTAGAAAAGGGCCAGAGTCAGGGAAAGCACTACTATGATCGCAGAACATAACTTCGAAAATTCGGATCAGACAACAAAGGGATGGTGTTGCTGCCACAGACTACAGCAAACTTATAATGTAATGAAAGGGTCAGTACTGTATTGAGGTCGTAAGTGGACTGAATAGTCAAGGTGAGAATGAATAATAAAGCAAACATTTCTCGTGCCAACCTGCTCAGGGAATAAACATAGAGGTGTCTGCCTGTTATAACTGAGAATATGACCGTGGCGAGTTCCCTCGAGACAACAGATAGTGTCGATGAAGAGGATATCATGGCTCTTGATGATGTTGTGGCAAAGGAGACACTGGATGACCATACACTTGCACCATACCTGACTGAAGAGTAACAAACAGAGGTTCAATAGTTTCATAACCTCTTTCATTAACTGTCCTGGAGCTACGACCCACGTCAAGCATTGTCCCACTCACCAGTTCTGTTCCAGTGTGGTACAAACTCTATCACCATGCCAGACGGACAAAGAAGAAAGACTCAGGCGACATGTTGAATATGAAAATAATAAGTGCCTCTATCTCCTTGTGCTACTCCTGACATGAATATGAAGGACGGGTCCAGTCAGATCTGTGTTGACTACCGCAAGCTGAAAAAACTGACGGTGTTTGATTCTAAACCATTGCCAACAGCTGCAGAAGTGGATTGGAGATACGTACACTTTCTCCAAGATCGACCTCAGCAAGGGAGACTAACATGTACTCATTGCTGAAGAAGACATCTTGAAGACAGCGTTTGCGTTTTTAACACCGCATGGGGCCTATGAATGCTTGAAGATGCCTTTAAGCATGCAAATAGGAGCCACATTAAAGAGGCATGCAGAATGTATCGGCATGTATCTATTTTAGTTTCGATTTTTCAGATGCGTGTATGCACTTTGTTTTGCCCACACTGCGCAGGTGGCATGTTGCTGCACGGTCTGCATATTAAGTCTCAGGTGGGCATACTGCGTGTTTTCATGTTACCGTAAGTCAGCCACTGACTTACAGAATCTTTAACACGAGTATTTGATATTCTGCTTGTGTATGCACAGGAAAGAGGTTTAGCTATAAGCCGGTCTGCACACATGTTGAACTGGGAAATCGAGAAAAAAAATCTTCACTTTTATCCACCAGGAAGATGTGTCTAGGCTGATTAAACTCATAACCTTCTGATTGTAAATCCGACGTTTCAGCTCCTTACGAAAGCCGACATGACAGTCTGACCAAGTGAGTGCGTGCTTGGGACAGACAACTGTGTACTTCATTGGCCATAAACTGCAAGACAGAACCAAAGTTTACATGACGACAATATTCAAATATCAAGAATGTTTCACTACCTGACACTAAGAAACACATATGTTCTTTCATGAGCCTGCAGGTTACTACCGGGACTTCATTCCCAACTTTACTGCCATCTTTGCAACACTGACTGACTTATTGAAGAAGGGGAAATCAAAAGAAAGTGGAGTGGGGAGATTCCCAACAAAATGCATATCAGTGTGTTCATGATCTATTGTTTGCTCGAATTGGCATATAAAGTGATTCATGTTTAGTCAGAAGTGATTGTGTCAGATAGTCGTTTGGGGCTCTCTCGCTCAAACATTTCAAGCAGTCACTTAGAACTCTGAACCTTTTGGGTTTTTCCATGCTCCTCTTTCACAAAAACGAGGTATCCATCTAGCAGTCAAATTTCTTTGTTTAAAGATCATACAACAGGAAAGCTGGAGGGAAAGAGAACACCAGGTAGACCCGGGGAGAAATACTGGACGGACTTGCAGGGTGGCTGAAGACAGAGAAGGCGGGAGATGCGCTTGCAGCGACAGGAGACAGATTCGTGTGGAGGGCCATGATTGCCAACGCCATGTGGCAGGGCACATGATGACGATGGTGACCACAACGGAATCCGTTCAACTGCACCATATGAAACGACACAGATTTCACTTGAATGACGAAGTAAATGATGCGGATCATCTTCAGCTATATCTTTGCAAGCTGAACAGTTTGCTCACTTGGGCGTCCATGTTAGTACTTTTTCAATTACCGAGTAAGTTTTTTTTCTCGTTTGAAAACCATCAATCCAACGACAAACTGTCTTATATACACATACTTGTCTCCATACACAAACTGTCCATCGGCATGGGTTTTGATAGCATTGCTGGTCATTAACGGGTTCCCGTCGCAAACGGGTAACAAACCAAAACGCGCGTACAGAAATAACGAGTGATCCCCACAGCGTGACGCGAGCTGGTATCCGCGCGGCGTGAAGCAAGATGGTACGTTCATCTCATGAAGCGCGAAGTATGTGTTATTCAGATTGTAAATCATCACCAACACCTAAAACCTCATGTTGTGGATAGAAAGTGTCCTTGCCTGTTTGCTCGCAGAGTAGGTTTTTATTCGCCAAAACACGTAAGCGAAGTCGGCGGTGGCCATTTTCCCTTTCCGTTGCCAGGCTCCCTTAAAGGGGTGGGGCTCAGCGCCTTGCGTTGCCTTGATTGCAGTGACCTTGTCACCTGATAAATCTAGGGAGTGCTCATTTTTAAAATTGGAAGTGTCGACGGAACTTTGATTTTATAAATAAAACTGAATTTTAATTTAATAAATTTCCATCTGTTTTTGCCTGTTTTGTCGCGTTTACATAGATTTTGATAAAGAAATAGACGTACCTCTAACATCTAAAATAATTGCTGATTAATCTGACATCAGATTTGTGCAGTTAAACGTTTGATCCCATTAACGATGACCATTCCCGTTAACGACACAACACTGGACCATGTCAAGATTTGAGATTTGTGAAGACATAAACTGAGCAGTTCTATGCCAGGATTATTTTTCGGACACATAGTTATATTACATTTTTATACAAATAAACGGAATTAAACGTCATTACATATTCGTGCATATTAATAGCACATAACCTGTATTCTGTCTCGATACAAGTGACGTCTTTTTACTATGAACAATTCAGAAATGACACATAACAGACAAGACTTTGGATCAACCCTCGTGCCAGTTTAATGAGATAAATATCTGTCATGAATAACCAGGATAACTATTGACAATGCTGGTCAGGCCAATCAAGGATAAAAAGAAAAGCCCTAGAACAGTTGTGTCAGGTCGCAGTCGTCTGGGTGCTGACTTTGTTCTAGCTAAGCCTTGATTGGATTATCGTTTTGGAACCAAGGTTGTTGTTTTGTTTTGTTTTTTTGTGGCCCATATGGTTGCCTTGGTGACAGGTAGAGATTTTATTGATGCTATCTTGGTGGTCAAGGGAGACTAATTTCTGTTTTGGGAAATATTTCTCTGTATGGCTTGTTTCCCTTGCTGTTTCTTTCCTCGTGTTCTTGTAGTCTTACTTGTAGACTGGTACCCTTCAACCAGCACAGCAAGAAATCCACCATCGACCATCTTTCATCGGAACTCCGTGCAAACACTGGCGGCTCAGGGATTTTCTTCCTCACACGTTTGCTACGTGCTGCAGTTCCTGGTCGTCGCTCAAACAAAATTGGTCAAGGAGTGTCTGGTGACGTCTGTGGATCTATTATGTGTGTGCGTTGTCATGGGTATTGAAATTGTTACCTTCATGTATTCACAAGCTTTTGTCAGGGCTAAGTTAAATCATTTACCTTGCCTTGTGCAACGTGATGGTTACTTATACTTGACTTCAAGTCCATTTCAGTTGATAGTTCAACAAAATTTCAAGGGTTTATGTTTTTGTGATGACTATTTGAGATGCCCCGTGGATGATTTTGTGTGTATATCTTTGAGATGCCCCGTGGATGAATTTTGTGTGTATCTCTTTGAGATGCCCCTGGGATGAATTTTGTACAAGGCATTTGTTTGAGATGTCACGTGGATGATGTTTTGTGTATCTATGTGAGATGCCTCGTGGATAAACTTTTGTGTATCTCCTTGAAATGCCGTGGAATATACAACGTTAATACGTTGCTGTGCACTTGATGGAATTTATGGCAGTAAGCTTGTTTTGAGAACCGTTCGTGGGGTTTAACCAGCTGGGACTGCCAAGCTGAGTTAAGACTGGTTAAGACTGCCGATAACGAAGGCTATCGTCAGGTCGACCGTGCAGACAAGTAACTCTGTGCGCTCGCTGTTAGATTCCGGGTGCTGTGGTGTGTTTGAATGTAGATGTTTGAAATGTGTGGATGAAGCAGCGAGTTTGTGTGTGTGTGTGTGTGTGTGTGTGTGTGTGTGTGTGTGGTGTGTGTGTGTGTGTGTGTGGTGTGTGTGTGTGTGTGTGTGTGTGTGCAGTGGCCAATTTTGTTTAAGGTATATGTTAACGTGTTATTTGTGAACTCCTGTATTGTTGAATGACATTGTTAAATATGTGTGAATGAAAAAATAGTTCTTTGTTGACCATTGCTGTGTGTTGGGGCGATAAGTAATTAGCTCTGTAAATTCTGTGAATCCGTCTTAGCAAGATCAGGTCTTACCGAGCCTGACAAGTTGACAGTCAGTTGTAAAAAAAAGGAGAAAGTCGTCCCATCATCTTGTGCTGGGTCATAGGAGGGTGAGATGGTAGAGACTCCACTACAGTTGGATCAGCTGTTATAGCGTAGGCTGCACTCCTTTCCCTTGTAATCAGTAATACACAGCCCAAATCAGCTCAAAAAGGCAGCCATTATTGCTGAGAAAGTGGGTTTCATAATCATTTTGTTTCTCATCACATGAACAATGTGATCGTTTCGGGGGCTGCAATAGAGGAGTGTGAACTGATGGGACATCTCAGAAGACAGGATCCGCCATATGTGCTTCTGAGATGCAGCAACAAGCAGTTCAGGCAATCTGAGGTTGGTCTGCTCTTTGATATGTGCCATTGATCATAACCATCATCATCGTGTATGCTCGTTATCCCGTAACCACAGTGGTCGTTGTGGGAAATCATTGCATGCAACAGAGGACTCCCTTGTCCATCTCTGTCACGGAGATACAACTCTTAACAGGCCAGGCATGGTAAGCTTGGTCCAGACTTTGTTGCCTGCCGTCAGACCCTGTTTCTGTCGACTTATCAACGCTTTTCGTTCTGGGTGTGCTACGAAATGGGTTTAATATGTTCTTTCGTGTCAAGCGACAGAATCTAAGAAGTTTGGGTTTCTTTAATCGCCAGTTTTTAGGTAGCAGTCACAAAGCAGTTCAGAAGTGGTCAAGGTATAGGTTACAAAGTACGTTCTTCGTGGATTTAAGTTTCAATGTTCTGTGATTAAGCTTTATCCAACGCCCATATCCGTAGAGAAGCTGCAAACATTCATTGGGTTTGTACAGTGTGCAGCAATACTTTGTGGTGACGTTGATCATACATAATGTTCAGTTAAGCTACTGCTGCCATTACGATTGAAATTTGGATACAGGTTTCTTTCGTTCGCTGCTAATTTTGGACAAATGACTTCTTGGTAATTGAAAACTGTGGGCAGAGTAACTTTCAGGTGCTTGAACTATCGACTTTCTCCAGTTTCTGGTTGCTGTCCATTCTGCACTTCTGTTAACCATGACTTTACATTTGTCATTGTAGATTTCCTTGTGATAATCCTGCTTTGTATGACAACACTCACTCTTAAGCAAAATAGAAACATATTTATGCGACTCTGTTCTGCACTCTTGACAACAAAATAGTCAAACATTTATTCAAAGCAGTCAGAAAGATATTCCTGCCACCTCTTTCTGCACTCCAGAAAACAAAATAGTCAGAAAGAAGAATACATTACTACAATCATAATTCTACATCCTTGACACCCTCAGCAGCCACTAGTTACAAACTGTGACTTCTTTAAACATTAATGAAGAGACTACTTTATGGTTCAAACAGTCTATCTACAGACATTATGTTCATGAATATGAGATATTAGCAACATGAACAAAGAATATGATTTTGCAGTTTCAGGCAGCAATATTCAAAGTGCAGATACGTCGAATGCGATAGTCAACTAGGAAAGGCGTCGGTATTCCAATTAGAATGTCTGAGTTCAATCCTGCCTGGGTACGTCCCACCCGTTGGGTAAAGGGTGGAGATTTTTCCGATCTACATGTGTGCAGACCTGTTAGTACTTATGAGGCAAGAAAAATTAGAGCACCCAGTCACAACAGTAAAGCTGGAGGGAAAGACAGCACCAGGTAGACTTGGACGGACTTGTAGGGTGGCTGAGGACAGAGGGGGTGGGAGATGCACTTGCAGCGGCGAGGGACGGATTCGTATGGAGAGCCATGATCGCCAAGGCCATGCGGCAGGGCACACGATGATGATGATAAATGATGATGATGATGATGTGATGATGATGATGATTGATGTGATGATGATGATGATGATGATGATGAGTGACACACGCTGAACTTGAAACATGCACGTTCAGGATTCAGCAGCATGCCTGACCACCATAGACGGACTATTGCAGACTGTAGCAATATAGCGTCCGCAGAGTGTAAATTAAATAAAATGAATAAACACAACCAAAAAAATCCGAAAAGTAAAACAAATAGTGATGATGATGATGATGATGATAATGATGATGATGAGATGATGATGATGATGATGATGATGATGATAGTAATATCCACACAATAAAACGTATGACCGTCACCAAAGCAAACTCCGAAAACATTCTACCAGAGAAGAGGGAAGACCAAGGTACAAGGAGAAGGCACCATCACGAACATCAAACCACTAAAGAAGCCACTGGAGAAGAGGAAAGACCAAGGAACAAAGAGAAGACACCATCATAAACAGCGATGAAAGGGCAAAATAACGAGAGACAGATAGACAGACAGACAGACAGAGAGAGAGAGAGAATTCATGCATTACCTCTGTCCATCTAATTTCATCATCATTGAATTATATAAAAGATAAATAGCAAGATTCCCGGTACTCTCCCACAAAGCTTTGTGGGAAACAACGCTGATCTCAATAATAATGATAATAATCATAATACAAGAGGAAGAAGACGACGACGAAGAAGAAGAAAAAGAAGAAGAAGAAGACGAAGACGACGAAGACGATGAAGAAAAGAAGCAGAAAGCAGAAGCAGAAGCAGAAGCAGAAGAAGAAGAAGAAGAAGAAGAAGAAGAAGAAGAAGAAGAAGAAGAAGAAGAAGAAGAAGAAGAAGAAGAAGACGAAAGAAGAAGAACAAGAAGAAGAAGATGACGAAGATGAAGAAGAAGAAGAAGAAGGATATTATCATAATAACAACAAATACAGCCTACAATGGAAGAGAGACCTATTCTAAACCCGCAGGCTGCTGTCGGAGTTAGTACAAGAGCTGGCTTGGAATCCTATAGAACCTATATAACTGTTACGGTTAGACAATCTATGTGACTATCACGACGATCAGGTTACAAAAGCATTACATTGTTTCTTGTCACTTTAACAGTGACAGATTTATTGACTCCTAAAGAAAAAGACATTATGTTTGTTGCTTTTTTGTGTGTGTGTGTGTGTGTGTGTGTGTGTGTGTGTGTGTGTGTGTGTGTGTGTGGTGTGTGTGTGTGTGTGTGTGTGTGTGTGTGTGTTGTGTGTGTGTGTGGTGTGTGTGTGTGTGTGTGTGTTGTGTGTGTGTGTGTGTGTGCGTGTGTGTGTGTTGTGTGTGTGTGTGTGCGTGTGTGTGCGTGTGTGTGTGTGGTGTGTGTGTGTGTGTGTGTGTGGTGCATGTGTGTGCGTGTGTGGTGTGGTGCTGTGTGCGTGTCGTGTGTGTTTGTGTGTGTGGTGCGTGTGTGTGTATGTGCGTGCGTGTGCTATGCGTGTGTATATAATATATATATGTATGTATATATATATATATATATATATATATATTATATATAGATATAATATATATATACATGTATATATTTCTCTGTGTGTGCACGCGAGCACACGTGTGTGTGTGTGTGAATTGATCACCTTTGTTTACTGCAGAGATTAATTGCCTTCACCAAACAGAACAAGACAATTTTGCAGAAATAAATCGAAGTTCACCATCACCATCCAAAGCTTCCACCACCTCCACAACCACCACAACCACCGCCATCGTGCTCCCCACCACAACCAGACGTATTACCGCCACCACCACACAACCACCATCACCACCATTACCAGCATTACTATTACTACTAATATGAATACTCTTACTCCATCTCCATCACGGAAAAGAGTAATACTTACTGTTCATGTTTGTCATTGACTTATACTGTAGCAACGGCTAGTTGGCAGAACCATAGACTCGAGATCTGATATCTTGAGTTCAATCCTAGCTCGCAACATTAAACACTGGCCTGTTCGCTCCCCATATTTATAACGTTTCCAGTCATTCTGGTGGTATCAGCTTAGTGTTTGATAGGTCCCGTCTCCACTTCCCCCTGTGTCAAGATCTCGCCAGCGCATAGGGTTTTGTGCAGGCTCAGGAAATCTGTCAGACATTTGCTGGCGGATTTGGGTGGAGCGCATATGGAGCTGTCCGAACGCAGCGAGTTCCTCTTGAAATAACTCCAGTAACTTCAACGAAGTTTCTCCACTGCTGTCTGTTCAGGGTTGGCCTACGTATAGTGCTCCGGATGTTCCAGGACCTTGAGGTCCCATTTTATTGTTCGTTTTTAAAAGAGTTGTGGTTAAGTTGTATTGATTCACACAGCTTTCTATTTCTTTAACGATGGACTCTACTGTCTTTTCAAGGAATGAGTAGACACTGGTTCTCGTCGCCTGGCGTGGGTCTTCATGTGTGATACACGGGCAATCCTTTAAAAAAGTGTCGTACATGCTGTTTTCCTGGTTGTTCTTCTGTCTTGTAATATCTTTCTCGGAAAAAAGTCTTCATTGCTAAGAAGGGGAGGGGAAGGATGATAATCCCGACCACACCCCTTCCTTGTGAAGCGAGGATAGTCAACAAACAAAGCCAGAGCTTCTTCTTTTTCTTCTTCTTCTTCTTCTTCTTTTTCTCTTCTTCTTCTTCTTCTTCTTCTTCTTCTTCTTCTTCTTCTTCTTCTTCTTCTTCTTCTTCTTCTTCTTCTTCTTCTTCTTTCTTCTTCTTCTTCTTCTTCTTCTTCTTCTTCTTTTCTTCTTCTTTTTTTTCTTCTTCTTCTTCTTTTTTCTTCTTCTTCTTCTTCTTCTTCTTCTTCTTCTTCTTCTTCTTCTTCTTCTTCTTCTTCTTCTTCTTCTTCTTCTTCTTCTTCTTCTTCTTCTTCTTCTTCTTCTTCTTCTTCTTCTTCTTCTTCTTCTTCTTCTTCTTCTTCTTCTTCTTCTTCTTCTTCTTCTTCTTCTTCTTCTTCTTTCTTCTTCTTTTGCTTCTGATTCTGATCTATCTGTCGCTTCTTCTTCTTTTCTTCGTCGTCTTCGTCGTCTTCGTCGTCTTCGTCTTCTTCTTCTTCTTTTTCTTCTTCTTCGTCGTCGTCTTCTTCCTCTTGTATTATGATTATTATCATTATTATTGAGATCAGCGTTGTTTCCCACAAAGCTTTGTGGGAGAGTACAGGGAATCTTGCTATTTATCTTTTATATAATTCAATGATGATGAAATTAGATGGACAGAGGTAATGCATGAATTCTCTCTCTCTCTCTGTCTGTCTGTCTGTCTGTCTGTCTATCTGTCTCTCGTTATTTTGCCCTTTCATCGCTGTTTATGATGGTGTCTTCTCTTTGTTCCTTGGTCTTTCCTCTTCTCCAGTGGCTTCTTTAGTGGTTTGATGTTCGTGATGGTGCCTTCTCCTTGTACCTTATTCTTCCTTCTTCTCTGGTAGAATGTTTTCGGAGTTTGCTTTGGTGACGGTCATACGTTGCTATTGTGTGGATATTACTATCATCATCATCATCATCATCATCATCATCATCATCATCATCATCATCATCATCATCACTATTTGTTTTGCGTTTTGGATTTTTTTGGTTGTGTTTATTCATTTTATTTAGTTTACACTCTGCGGATCGCGGACGCTATATTGCTACACAGTCTGCAATATTCCGTCTATGGTGGTCATGCATGCTGCTGGATCCTGAACGTGCATGTTTCAAGTTCAGCATGTGTCATCATCATCATCATCATCATCATCATCATCATCATCATCATCATCATCATCATCATCATCATCATCATCATCGTGTGCACTGCCGCATGGCCTTGGCGATCATGGCTCTCCATACGAATCCGTCCCTTGCCGCTGCAAGTGCATCTCCCACCCCCTCTGTCCTCAGCCACCCTGCAAGTCCGTCCAAGTCTACCTGGTGCTGTCTTTCCATACAGCTTTACTGTTGTGACTGGGTGCTCTAATTTTTCTTGCCTCATAAATACTAACAGGTCTGCACACATGTAGATCGGAAAAATCTCCACCCTTTACCCAACGGGTGGGACGTACCCAGGCAGGATTGAACTCAGACATTCTAATTGGAATACCGACGCCTTTCCTAGTTGACTATCGCACTCGACGTATCTGCACTTTGAATATTGCTGCCTGAACGGCAAAATCATATTCTTTGTTCATGTTGCTAATAGCTCGTATTCATGAAACATAACGTCTGTAGATAGACTGTTTGAACTATAAAGTAGTCTCTTCATTAATGTTTAAAGAAGTCACAGTTTGTAACTAGTGGCTGCTGAGGGTGTCAAGGATGTAGAATTATGATTGTAGTAATGTATTCTTCTTTCTGACAACTTTGTTTTCTGGAGTGCAGAAAGAGGTGGCAGGAATATCTTTCTGACTGCTTTGAATAAATGTTTGACTATTTTGTTGTCAAGAATGCAGAACAGAGTCGCATAAATATGTTTCTATTTTGCTTAAAAGTGAGTGTTGTCGTACAAAGTAGGGATGTATCACAAGGAAATCTACAGTGACAAATGTAAAGTCACGGTTAACAGAAGTGCAGAATGGACAGCAACCAGAAACTGGAGAAAGTGGATAGTTTCAAGAACCTGAAAGTTACTCTGCCCACAGTTTCAATTACCAAGAAGTCATTTGTCCAAAATTAGCAGCGAACAAAAGAAACCTGTATCCAAATTTCAATCGTAATGGCAGCAGTAGCTAAACTGAACATTATATATGATCAACGTCACCACAAAGTATTGCTGCACACTGTACAAACCCAATGCAGCTTCCTCTACGGATATGGGCGTTGGACTAAGCTTAATCACAGAATATTGAAACTTAAATCCACGAAGAACATACTTTGTAACCTATACCTAAACTGCTTTGTGACTGCTACCTAAAGCACAGATGCATTTGTCAAATGAGGTCATCTTGACAGGCTCGCAGGAACAACTGGCGATTAAAGAAACCCAAACTTCTTAGATTCTGTCGCTTGACACGAAAGAACATACTAAACCCATTTCGTAGCGCACCCAGAACGAAAAGCGTTGATAAGTCGACAGAAAAAGGGTCTAACGGCAGGCAACAAAGTCTGGACCAAGCTTAGCATGCCTGGCCTGTTAAGAGTTGTATCTCCGTGACAGAGATGGACAAGGGAGTCCTCTGTTGCATGCAATGATTTCCCACAACGACCACTTTGGTTACGGGATAACAAGCATACACGGTGATGATGGTTATGATCAATGGCACATATCAAAGACCAGATCAACCTCAGATTGCCTGAACTGCTTGTTGCTGCATCTCAGAAGCACATATGGCGGATCCTGTCTTCTGAGATGTCCCATCAGTTCACACTCCTCTATTGCAGCCCCCGAAACGATCACATTGTTCATGTGATGAGAAACAAAATGATTATGAAACCCACTTTCTCAGCAATAATGACTGACTCTTTGAGCTGATTTGGGCTGTGTGTTACTGATTAGGAGTGCAGCCTGCGCTAAAACAGCTGATCCAGCTGTAGTGGAGTCTCTACCATCTCACCCTCCTATGACCCAGCACAGGATGATGGGACGACTTTCTCCTTTTTTTTTACAACTGACTGTCAACTTGTCAGGCTCGGTAAGACCTGATCTTGCTAAGACGGATTCACAGAATTTAGAGAGCTAATTACTTATCGCCCCAACACACAGTAATGGTCAACAAAGAACTATTTTTTCATTCACACATATTTAACACTGTCATTCAACAATACAGGAGTTCACAAATAACACGTTAACATATACCTTAAACAAAATTGGCCACTGCACACACACACACACACACACACACACACACACAACACACACACACACACACACACACACACACACAACACACCACCACACAAAATCGCTGCTTCATCCACACATTTCAAACATCTACATTCAAACACACCACAGAACCCGGAATATAACAGCGAGCGCACAGAGTTACTTGTCTGCACGTTATCGGCAGTCTTAACCAGTCTTAACTCAGCTTGGCAGTCCCAGGCTGGTTAAACCCCACGAACGGTTCTCAAAACAAGCTTACTGCCATAAATTCCATCAAGTGCACAGCAACGTATTAACGTTGTATATTCCACGGCGTTTCAAGGAGATACACAAAAGTTTATCCATGAGGCATCTCACATAGATTAATCCCCGGGGCATCTCAAAGAGATACACACAAATTCATCCACGGGGCATCTCAAAGATATACACACAAAATCATCCACGGGGCATCTCAAATAGTGATCACAAAAACATAAACCCCTGAAATTTTGTTGAACTATCAACTGAAATGGACTTGAAGTCAAGTATAAGTAACCATCACTTTGCACAAGGCAAGGTAAATGATTTAACTTAGCCCTGACAAAAGCTTGTGAATACATGAAGGTAACAATTTCAATACCCATGACAACGCACACACATAATAGATCCACAGACGCCACCAGACACTCCTTGACCAATTTTGTTTGAGCGACGACCAGGAACTGCAGCACGTAGCTAACGTGCGAGGAAGAAAATCCCTGAGCCGCCAGTGCTTGCACGGAGTTCCGATGAAAGATGGTCGATGGTGGATTTCGTGCTGTGCTGGTTGAAGGGTACCAGTCTACAAGTAAGACTACAAGAACACGAGGAAAGAAACAGCAAGGGAAACAAGCCATACCGAGAAATATTTCCCAATACAGAAATTAGTCTCCCTTGACCACCAAGATAGCATCAATAAAATTCTACCTGACACCAAGGCAACCATATGGGCCACAAAAAACAAAACAAAACAACAACCTTGGTTCCAAAACGATAATCCAATCAAGGCTTAGCAAGAACAACGTCAGCGCCCAGACGACTGCGACCTGACACAACTGTTCTAGGGCTTTTCTTTTTATCCTTGATTGGCCTGACCAGCATTGTCAATAGTTATCCTGGTTATTCATGACAATATTTATCTCATTAAACTGGCACGAGGGTTGATCCAAAGTCTTGTCTGTTATGTGTCATTTCTGAACTGTTCATAGTAAAAAGACGTCACTTGTATCGAGACAGAATACAGAATGCTATTAATATGCACGAATATATAATGACGTTGAATTCCGTTTATTTGTATAAAAATGTAATATAACTATGTGTCCGAAAAATTATCCTGGCATAGAACTGCTCAGTTTATGTCTTCACAAATCTCAAATCTTGACATGGTCCAGTGTTGTGTCGTTAACGGGTATGGTCATCGTTAATGGGATCAAACGTTTAGCTGCACAAATCTGATGTCAGATTAATCAGCAATTATTTTAGAAGTTAGTGGCACGTCTATTTCTTCATCAAAATCTATGTAAACGCGACAAAACAGGCAAAAACAGATGAACATTTATGAAATTAAAATTCAGTTTAATTTATAAAATCAAAGTTCCGTCAACACTTCCAATTTTAAAAATGAGCAGTCCCTAGATTTATCAGGTGACAAGGTCACTGCAATCAAGGCAACGCAAGGCGCTAAGCCCCGCCCCTTTAGGGGAGCCTGGCAACGGAAAGGGAAAATGGCCACCGCCGACTTCGTTTACGTGTTTTGGCGAATGAAAACCTACTCTGCGAGCAAACAGGCAAGAACACAGGTTCCTTTCTAACCACAACATGAGGTTTTAGGTGTTGGTGATGATTTACAATCTGAATAACACATACTTCGCGCTTCATGAGATGAACGTAACATCTTGCTTCACGCCGCGCGGATACCAGCTCGCGTCACGCTGTGGGGATCACTCGTTATTTCTGTACGCGTGTTTTGGTTTGTTACCCGTATGCGACGGGAATCCGTTAATGACACAGCAATGCTATCAAAACCCATGCCGATTGGACAGTTTGTGTATGGAGACAAGTATGTGTCATATAAGACAGTTTGTCATTGGATTGATGGTTTTCAAACGAGAAAAAAACTTACCCGGCAATTGAAAAACTACTAACACGGACGCCCAAGTGAGCAAACTGTTCAGCTTGCAAAGAGTATAGCTGAAGATGATCCACATCATTTAGTTCGTCAATCAAGTGAAATCTGTGTTGTGTCATATGGTGCAGTTGAACGGATTCCATTGTGTTCATCATCGTTATCATGTGCCCTGCCACATGGCGTTGGCGATCATGGCCCTCCACACGAATCTGTCTTCTGTCGCTGCAAGCACATCTCCCACCTTCTCTTCAGCCACCCTGCAAGTCCGTCGAGTATTTCTCCCCGGGTCTACCTGGTGTTCTCTTTCCCTCCAGCTTTCCTGTTGTATGATCTTTAAACAAAGAAATTTGACTGCTAGATGGATACCTCGTTTTTGTGAAAGAGGAGCAGGGAAAAACCCAAAAGGTTCAGAGTTCTAAGTGACTGCTTGAAATGTTTGAGCGAGAGGGCCCCAAACGACTATCTGACACAATCACTTCTGGCTAAACATGAATCACCTTATATGCCAATTCGAGCAAACAATAGATCATGAACACACTGATATGCATTTTGTTGGGGATCTCCCCACTCCACTTTCTTTTGATTTCCCCTTCTTCAATAAGTCAGTCAGTGTTGCAAAGATGGCAGTAAAGTTGGGAATGAAGTCCTGGTAGTAACCTGCAGGCTCATGAAAGAACATATGTGTTTCTTAGTCTCAGGTAGTGAAACATTCTTGATATTTGAATATTGTCGTCATGTAAACTTTGGTTCTGTCTTGCAGTTTATGGCCAATGAAGTACACGTTGTCTGTCCCAAGCACGCACTCACTTGGTCAGATTGTCATGTCGGCTTTCGTAAGGAGCTGAAACGTCGGATTTACAATCAGAAGGTTGTGAGTTTAATCAGCCTAGACACATCTTCCTGGTGGATAAAAGTGAAGATTTTTTTTCTCGATTTCCCAGTTCAACATGTGTGCAGACCGGCTTATAGCTAAACCTCTTTCCTGTGCATACGCAAGCAGAATATCAAATACTCGTGTTAAAGATTCTGTAAGTCAGTGGCTGACTTACGGTAACATGAAAACACGCAGTATGCACGCCCATCTGAGACTTAAAATGCAGACCGTGCAGCAACATGCCACCTGCGCAGTGTGGACAAAACAAAGTGCATACACACATCTGAAAAATCGAAACTAAAATAGATACATGCCGATACATTCTGCATGCCTCTTTAATGTGGCTCCACTATTTGCATGCTTAAAGGCATCTTCAAGCATTCATAGGCCCCATGCGGTGTTAAAAACGCAAACGCTGTCTTCAAGATGTCTTCTTCAGCAATGAGTACATGTTAGTCTCCCTTGCTGAGGTCGATCTTGGAGAAGTGTACGTATCTCCAATCCACTTCTTCAGCTGTTGGCAATGTTTACATGTAGAATCAAACACCGTCAGTTTTTTTCAGCTTGCATTAGTCCACACAGATCTGATTGGACCCGTCCTTCTTCATATTCATGTCAGGAGTAGCACAAGGAGAGATAGACGCACTTATTACTTTCATATTCAACATGTCGCCTGAGTCTTTCTTCTTTGTCCATCTGGCATGGTGATAGAGTTTGTACCACACTGGAACAGAACTGGTGAGTGGGACAATGCTTGACATGGGTCGTAGCTCCAGGACAGTTAATGAAAGAGGTTATGAAACTATTGAACCTCTGTTTGTTACTCTTCAGTCAGGTATGGTGCAAGTGTATGGTCATCCAGTGACTCCTTTGCCACAACATTATCAAGAGCCATGATGTCCTCTTCATCGACACTATCTGTTGTCTCGAGGGAACTCGCCACGGTCATATTCTCAGTTATAACAGGCAGACACCTCTAGCTCTATGTTTATTCCCTGAGCAGGCTGGCACGAGAAGTCTTTGCTTTATTCTTCATTCTCACCTTGACTATTCAATCTACTTACGACCTCAGTACAGTACTGACCCTTTCATTGCATTATAAGTTGGCTGTAGTCTGTGGCAGCAACACCATCCCTTTGTTGTCTGATCCGAATTTTCGAAGTTATGTTCTCGATCATAGTAGTGCTTTCCTGACTGGCCCTTTTCTAACCTCTCGTTTGCGATTTTTAGTTGTTGTTTTTTTATTCATCTTCTCACAAAGCTCAAAAACTTGCTGGAAGCTGTCGTCACCACTGACATCACAGCTTCTTCAGAATGCGTATAGGTCCTCCGACGGTTTTGCACTACACTAATTCTAAAGGGGAAGAGCCTGTAGACTCTTGTGGTACCTCTTGGCAGGCAAGCAGTAGAGCGTTAATGAAACGATTTTCTTCTGCCTTGTCTGTTCACTGCACAATATCTTCAGCATGACTTCCAATGTCTCATTATTTTTTGCTACTAGACTGTTACACATGGGATTATGGGGTGTATTAGTCAAGTGCCAAGTGTCATGCAATTTAGTCACTTGTTTCATGTAGTCAGATACAAACTGTGCGCCCAGACTAAAGACTCACAACCGTTGGTGTGTTGATTAAATCTTCTTCGTTGGGACAGTGTCATAATATCTCATAAACTAGTCAACCGAGGTCATGACAGAGCCATTTCAAGACTCACTTGGTGGTTGTACAGGCCTAACCAAGTTGATCGCCGCTTGTTTGAAAGGTAGGTCAGCTACAGGAATCTTCTGTAGGGGAACAGCAGGCATCTGACTTCGTGTTATGGTTTTCTGGCAAACGTCACAAAAACTACAGGAACTCCCTGAAGACTATTCCAAAAGAATGGGGCTAGAAGAAGTTGCTTTTGGAAGTGTTCTTTTGGAATTTGCGTTTATAAACATACATTTTTTTCTACAGGGATAATGAAATCAAATGTTGTGTCTATGTGCACGATTTCATGAACGCAGGATAGTATCATATTTTGAGTTAATTTGAGCAGGTAAAACACATTGACTTCAGTAAGTCTCCACCCCTTTCCCAGGATCGTTTGACACATAAACTCTTCCAAAATATAGATAATGTTATCTTTTGTTTCCAAATATCTTGTCTGTCCGGAGGAAAGGTATTCCTTTTTAAACTGTCTCCTTGCTTTCCTGATATGCACACGATCTTCGATGTTAAGAGACTCAATCTCATTGCTTTTGACAAGAGACTTTAAGTACAACTTCTGTCATACTTCTTCTTGATTCATACTGTTGAATTGGATGGGAGCTGTCATACTTTGGTGGTACGAATGATTGTACGAGCGTACCAATGAAAAAAAAAAGAAAGGAAGAAAGAAAAAGGCAAAGCTTCCACAAAGCGACTGCTGGGTTCTTCTTCGTTTTTTTACACAGTACCTCCATAGTGTCTCTGATAATTTAGTGAAAAGATAATGCAATCGGATCTTTCAGAAATTTCTATGATAATGATAATAATAATGATAATAATAATGATAATAATAATGATGTCTATAACCCGTTACATCCAGATGTATAACTCAAATCATAATGCACACTCGTCGTTCAGTCCAATATTTACTCATAATGACAAAAACAACTTGAAGGTAAAAAGAACATGCATATTGGCAGGGGAAGGACAAGACAGACTGGAGATGAGGAGTGGATGTATGAAAGGGGAAAACCACTGCTGGGCAAACAGTATGTCTTCGTGTTGGACTTGAAGAAAGAGAGAGTTTACAACTATCGAAGTGACAAGGGAAGCTTGTTTCAGTTGCGTGGACCAAACACACAAAATGAACGGAGAGCAGTTGTACAACATCTGTATCAAGGAATTTGTAAATGATACCAGAAACGTAAAAGGAGAGGTCAGGCAGGGGTGTGTACATGTATATTCGGAAGATGGAGCAGAGATAAGTAGGTGCAAAATCGTCAACACACTTGTAACAAAACATATTGACGTTGGTCGAAATTCGTTAAGGACAGGCAACCAGTGGAGAGACCGAAGCAAGTGAGTGACACGGTTGTGCTTCTTTATACGATGGACAAGACGGGCCACAGTATTTTGGATAATCGGGAGGCAAGTGCCAGGTAAGCCAGTGAGCGAATGAGTTAACAATGATACTTTGAAAACAATTGCATACCCTTCAGAAACAAACGAGCGTGGCCACATTTACCATCTCAGATCGCACACAAAAACACAAACCCTAAAATAATCCAAGTGTCCAAAACAGCAAAACAAACACTGTGTCAAAGGCAATGAAGTTAGGCTTGAAAACGGAATGAAAATTGTAAAAGAAGAATTAGCACAATGAATACAAGGCAGTCATGCTTGCCACCAGAACATACTAACCAAACTGGAAGATGACACCTACAAACTAAAATGTATCAAAGACGGTCAGCAAAACTTCGCCCCTGACATAAATGAAACAAACTTTCAATCACCATTTGCAAACAAGTACATTAGGCAGAAAATATTCAGTACGGCAAATAAATCGACAGACACCACCACAACTGACTCTACTGCTTAAACGCATGAACATCAAGACGTATTGTTCTTTTTCTCCCTTAACTCTGTGAAAAGTCAATAATAATAATAATGATGATGATACTAATGATATAACAATAATAATGATACAATACTACTTCTATTACTAAGACTAATAATGATAGTGATGATGATGGTAATATGATGATGATGATGATAATGATGGTGCTGTTGCTGATGATGATGATGACATCATCATTCTATTTATAGAGCACAAACAGTCCGTGTCAGAGAATGCTCGTTGCCCTTTACACACACACACACACACACACACACACACACACACACACACACACACACACACACACACACACACACACACACACACAACACACATATAACACACACGTACACACACACACCTCTGTCTCTCTCTGTCTCTCTCTTTCTCTGTCTTTCTTTGTCTCTGTGTATATATATATATATATATATATATATATATATATATATATATATATATATATATATATATGTGTGTGTGTGTGTGTGTGTGTGTGTGTGTGTGTACATAAACTGCTGAAATACGACCGAACCTAGAAGAGCGACAAGCAGTCGGGTATGAAATTTGGAGATATTTCTGAAAGAGATGTGCTTTGAAGTACTTATTGAAAGTAAGCAGACAACTGCTTCGATGTAATGACACTGGAGCGACTTACTAAGGAAGTATTCATCAGAGTCCTCAAGCTTTGTCAGATGTGTGCCAAAGCCAGGGCTTCTGGAAATGGTTTCTCAGTAATTCAATAATGTTATCGTTTTGTCCGTCATCCCACCGCTACCTTCTCACAACAGCTCTTAGGAAGGTTAATTAAACAAGGCCACTGGATCGTCTTACTGTGCCAAACTAACGTAAACAGAAAAAAAAAGAAAAAAGAAAAAAGAACACGAAAAAACATCAGAACGTATATTTAACCCTTTGACTCCCGAACATGTCCACCGCATCCAGCATTGTCGATCATGCTAGCACTGTGTAGCAAAGCAAAAACTTAACCCTCTGACATCCTCACCCTATTCACCAGCTTCATACAGGAAGCTGGTGGATAGGGTGAGGGAGTCAAAGGGTTAAGTTTTTGCAGTTGGTGAATAGGGTGCAGGAGGCAAAGGGTTAATGAATACAGCCAGACAAGACAGGCGGAAATTTTCGGCCAACTGGCCTTTGTCAAGCGTAGATGAAAGATCACAAATGAACAGACACCAATACAGTCCTTATCACCCACTGGACGAAGCAGCAAGGAATTTTCAGTCATTTTCTCCTAATCTTTGTATTTTGTATTTTGTGTTTGTTCATTTGTGATCTTGCGTCTAGGCTTGACAAAGGCCAGTTGGCTGAAAATTTTCGCCTGTCTTGTCTGTTTGTATTAAATAAGCGTTCTGATTTTATTCGTGTTTTTTTTTCTGGTTCCTGTTCACTTGAACGCGGGCGGTCACACTTGTTTTGGATTTCAAACTAACGTAGTTTTCTTTTCCTAACTAAAGTCAGCAGATCTTCATATGATACAATGTCCTGCTTACGGCTTGGTGTACTATTTCATTGGTGATATGATTTATAGTATCTGATGTTTAGTACCACCCCTTCCCGTGGGGATGCAGGGGGTTCTTTCAGTGTAAAATAGTATCCCCATCTTCCAGAAATTCTGTGCTAGAAATTTCCTCTTTCTATCTCTCTTTTTGTTTCTTTCATCCTTCTTTGCTTTCTGTCATTTTTCCTACCATTTTCTGTCCTGCTGGTCCATTCACCTGTATGTGCTCGATTAAAGTCTACGTACTTTCTCTCTGGATTGATAATTTGGTATTAATGTGCAGTTTCGGCTATAGGGAAATGAGACATGCGGAAGCAGTTTTAGGAAATTTAGGCCCGTTCTCATTTACATTTTAGTGTCCTTGGTGTCCTTCATCATCATCATCAGGTGCCCTGCCGCATGGCTTTGGCGATCATGGACTTCCATCTGTCTCTATCTCTCATTGCCCCTAGCATCTCCCCCACCCTCCTCGTCCCAGCCACTCTGCAAGTCCGTCCAGCATTTTCTCCCTGGGTCTTCCGGTGCTCTCTTTCCCTCCAGCTTTCCCATTGTGACCAGGTGCTCCAAATCCCCCTTCCTCATAAAATGGCCTATAAATGTTGCCTGTCTTTTCCTAATCTTCTTTATGAGTGATCTACTTGTGTCTGCCTCCATCAAGACTGTCTCGTTTGTTTTCTTTGCTGTCCATGGAACTCTCAACATTCTTCTGAAAAACCATATCTCGGCTGCCTCAATCTTGTTCTGGCTTTGCTTGCTGACTGTCCACGCCTCACATCCGTATAACAGTATTGGTTCTATATAAATTCAAGGACTCTCTTCCTGATGTTAATTGATAGGCATTTGTTGGTAAGAATGCTTTGCATCTTCTTCAATGCTGTTTTGGCTTGGCCGATTCTGCCGGCTATTTCCGATGTGCATCTGTCGTCTGATGAAATGACCGTTCCCAGGTATTTGAACTTATTAACCTGCGTCAAGGTTGTGTCATTTGCTGTTATTTTGCATGAGGAAATTTCATGTTTTTTACTGATTACCATGACTTCAGTCTTCCTGCTGTTTAGTTCCAACCCCTTACTTTTGCTTTCTATTTCTAGTATATTCACAAGGTTTTGTAGGTCCCTTTCATTTTCTGCAATTAGCACGGTGTCATCTGCGTATCGAATGTTGTTTATCATTTTCCCTCCAAACTTTAATTCAGGGTCTTCTTCTAGGTTTCTCATGATGTTTTCGCTGTAAAGTGAAAACAGATCTGGTGACAAAACGCAACCCTGTCTGACTCCTCTTTTGATGTTTTGAAAAGAGCTTATATTGTTTTCTATTCTCATTGCAGCTGTTTGTTCCCAGTACATATTCCTGATTATTCGTAGATCTTTCCCATCAACATTGAGTCTCTCCAGCTGGTTGATCAATTCTTCATGTCGTACCCGATTGAAAGCCTTGGTACAGTCAACAAAGCATAAATACAAATCCTTATTCATCTCAATTGACCTCCCTATGATAGTTCTTAGGATGTATATGGCATTAATACTTCCCTTCCCTTCCACAAATCCACATTGTTCTTCTGCTATTTCTCTTTTAATTCTATTCCTTGTCCTCATCATGATTATTCTTAACAGGAGTTTTGTTACATGACTCATCAAACTGATTGTGCGATGGAGTTCGCATTCTATAGCCCCTGTCTTCTTTGGAAGTGCAATGAAAATTGATTTTTGATATATCTTTGGGGATTTTTCCAGTGTCATAAATTTCATTTAGGAGGACTGTTATTTTTTCTATGCCAAATTCCTCCAGGGCTTCAATCATCTCTGTAGTAATGTTGTCTGGTCCTGGGGCTTTTCCTGGTTTCATCTTTTTCAGTGTGCTGCTCTAACTTCATCTTTCATTATGGGTGGTCCTTCAAAGTTCTTTTTTATGATGTGTTCGTTTCTGTCATCCTCAAAAAGGTCTTTAATGTACTCTCCCCATTTGTCGAGTATTTTGTCTTTTTCCATAATAAGCATGCCATCTTTCGATTTTAAGCAACCAGGTGATGTGCATGTATTTTTCCTGTGGACAATTTCTTCTATTCGTCTGTACATACCCTGAGGATCCATTTTGTGTCGTACTTCTATCTCTTTGCATTTTGTGTTCAGCCAAGCTTCCATAGCTTCATTGCACCTATACCTGATTTCTTTGTTTATCTTCCTGTGTATTTCCTCGTTTCTCTTTTCCCTCCTCCTTTCCTCCATCAAGCCCAAAATTTAATTAGTCATCCAGCTCTTTTTTGCTTTTCTATCTGCCTTAGGGATTTCTTCACAAGCTTCATTTATCGAATTTCTCAACTTTGTCCATTGTTTCAAACTGTCACCAACGTCTTCCAGAGCACTGAATTTGTTTTGAACATGTTCATTAGTTTTTTTTACGTATGATTTTATCTGTCTTTAGGAGTCCAACGTTTAGTTTGATGTTGCTTTTTGTCTGTTTCCTTGTTCTCAATTTCAGCCTAAACCTTCCCACTACAGGATTGTGGTCACTGTTGCAGTCTGCGCCTGGTAGTGTTTTTGCTGACAGTAAAGAATTTCTAAATCTTTTGTTGATCAGGATGTAGTCAATCTGATTTTTGGTATTATCTCCTGGACTCATCCAAGTCCATTTTCTTCTGTTAGGCTTCTCAAACCAGATGTTGCCTACTATGAACTCATTCATCTGTGCCCATTCTACAAGTTTCCCTCCCCTTTCATTTTGTGTGCCAAGGCCATGAGGTCCAACTATATCCTCCACCCTATCCTGTCCCACTTTAGCATTAAAATCTCCCATTGTGACTGTAACTTCTTGTGGTTTACACTGGACCTTGGCCATCTCTAAAACTTCGTAGAAGTTGTCGATGTCTTCCTGAGTACTTGCGTATGTTGGTGTATACACCTGTATGATGGTGATATCAAATGGTTTGCCCCCCAATTTGACCGGCAAAACTCTGTCAGACACAGCCCAGTATCCCTTAACTGCTTTTGATTTGTCTTTGTCCATTGTGATGCCTACTCCTCTTTCATGTGAATTACCACCAGAGTATATCACTGTGTATTCTCCTGATGTTATCATGCCTGCCCCCTTCTATCTCATTTCCCCTAGTCCTAAAATACTGATGTTAAGCCTTTCCATCTCCATTTTGATGTTGTCTAATTTGCCCTTCTGCAGCAGTGTTCTGATGTTCCATGTTGCTATTTTGGTGTTTCTAAGTTTGACTTTGGGTTTAATTATAATTTTGGTCGCAGTAGCTGGCTGACGGTCTGGTGTCACCTGCGCCGCATGACAGTCCCTACCAGACGAATGTGCTCCACAGGAGCACCTATTAACGTCGTTAACTTCATTCTTCATCTTTCTTTCGTCCATGGTTGTCCTGGGGAAAACTACGATGGTGGTTTCCCCTTGCCTTCCATCGTTTTTTTTCAGGGTTAACTCCCTTAGCCTTACTCTCTCCCGAGATGTCCACAAGGCCACTAGTGGAGCTATTTACCCATATCTTGGGGACCTGGTTCGTGGGCACCAGGGTATATCCACACGCCTGTGGGCCTGCATGCTGCATGTCTGGGGGCCAGACCTCCTCCGAGTCCCACGAGATTTAGCCTGAGTCCGCGAGGTGCTCAGTTACCGCCTGTCGCCACGAGAGGGTACAACGTAGGGCTTGCTGATGGAGAGGCTATGTACTGACAGGAAGAGACTAACACCCTCTGCTCTTCTTTTCGCATAGCTGGTGTCCTTAGTTATACTTAAATTTGTATTCAGGTATGTTATTTAAGTCCCCTGTGCGATAAATTGGACGGAGTGGTCAAATGGCCAGAGGCATCTCCTTAGATTATGTGCGCGAATGCATTTATATATATATATATATATATATATATATATATATATATATATATATATATATATATATATATATATATATACTTGATTTTCTTTTCCTTTTTTTTTTGGTTGAAGTTTTGTTATGTTTTGGAACGAATATAGCCCTGATATGGCTCTACGCAGTCGGCTGGGCTTTAAACAAAAATAACAATGACAATGATGTCTAGTATCTTGCAATAACACCTCATTTCCATGTTTTTGATTCGTATTTGTAAATCCACCAGTTGGGTCCATGTCTTGCAGGCACACGGGAAGATAGATTATACCTGGAGATGTTCTTGTCACGGGAGGGTAGATTATACCTGGAGATGTTTTTGTCACGGGAAGATAGATTATACCTGGAGATGTTCTTGTCACGGGAAGATAGATTATACATGGAGATGTTCTTGTCACGGG
>JAPXFY010002768.1:0-5000 GCA_030674185.1 Monoplex corrugatus
TTTTTTTTTTGTTTTTTTTTTTTTTTTTTGTTTTTTTTTTTTTTTTTTTTTTTATTTTTTCTTTTTTGTTTTTTTTTTTGTTTTTTTTTTTTTTTTTTTTTTTTTTTTTTTTTTTTTTGTTTTTTTTTTGTTTTTTTTTTTTTTTTTTTTTTTTTTTTTTTTTTTTTTTTTTTTTTTTTTTTTTTTTTCTTTTTTTTTTTTTTTTTTTTTTTTTTTTTTTTTTTTTTTTTTTTTTTGTTTTTTTTTTTTTTTTTTTTTTTTTTTTTTTTTTTTTTTTTTTTTTTTTTTTTTTTTTTTTTTGTTTTTTTTTTTTTTTTTTTTTTTTTTTTTTTTTTTTTTTTTTTTTTTTTTTTTTTTTTTTTTGTTTTTTTTTTTTTTTTTGTTTTTTTTTTTTTTTTTTTTTTCTTTTTTTTTTTTTTTTTTTTTTTTTTTTTTTTTTTTTTTTTTTTTTTTTTTTGTTTTTTTTTTGTTTTTTTTTTTTTTTTTTTTTTTTTTTTTTGTTTTTTTTTTTTTTTTTTTTGTTTTTTTTTTTTTTTTTTTTTTTTTTTTTTTTTTTTTTTTTTTTTTTTTTTTTTTTTTTTTTTTTTTTTTTTTTTGTTTTTTTTTTTTTTTTTTTTTTTTGTTTTTGTTTTTTTTTGTTTTTTTTTTTTTTTTTTTTTTTTTTTTTTTTTTTTTTTTTTTTTTTTTTTTTTTTTTTTTTTTTTTTTTTTTTTTTGTTTTTTTTTTTTTTTTTTTTTTTTTTTTGTTTTTTTTTTTTTTTTTTGTTTTTTTTTTTTTTTTTTTTTTGTTTTTTTTTTTTTTTTTTTTTTTTTTTTTTTTTTTTTTTTTTTTTTTTTTTTTTTTTTTTTTTTTTTTTTTTTTTTTTTTTTTTTGTCTTTTTTTTTTTTTTTTTTTTCTTCTTTTTTTTCTTTTTTTTCTTTTTTTTATTTTTGTCTTTCTTTCTTTTTGTCTTTCTTTCTTTTTGTCTTTCTTTCTTTTTGTCTTTCTTTCTTTTTGTGTTTTTGTCTTTCTTTTTGTCTTTCTTTTTGTTTTTCTTTTTTCTCTTTCTTTCTTTTTGTCTTTCTTTTTGTCTTTCTTTTTGTCTTTTTTCTTTCTTTTTGTCTTTCTTTCATTTGTCTTTCTTTCTTTTTGTCTTTTTGTCTTTCTTTTTGTCTTTCTTTTTTTTTGTCTTTTTGTCTTTCTTTCTTGTTGTCTTTTGTCTTTCTTTTTGTTTCTCTTTCTTTTTGTCTTTCTTTTTTTCTTTTTTTTTTCTTTTTGTCTTTCTTTTTGTCTTTCTTTCTTTTTGTGTTTTTGTCTTTCTTTCTTGTTGGTTTTGTCTTTCTTTTTGTCTTTCTTTTTCTCTTTCTTTTTGTCTTTCTTTTTGTCTTTCTTTCTTTTGTCTTTCTTTTCTTTTTGTCTTTCTTTTTGTCTTTCTTTTTGTCTTTCTTTCCTTTCTTTTTGTCTTTTTTTGTCTTTCTTTTCTTTTTGTCTTTCTTTGTCTTTTTGTCTTTCTTTCTTTTTGTCTTTTTGTCTTTCTTTCTTTTGTCTTTCTTTTTCTTTCTTTTTGTCTTCTTTCTTTTTGTCTTTCTTTTTGTCTTTCTTTCTTTTGTCTTTCTTTCTTTTTGTTTCTTTTGTCTTGTTTTCTTGTCTTTTTTTGTCTTTTTCTTGTTTCTTTTTTTTGTCTTTTTCTTTGTTGTCTTGTCTTTCTTTTTGTCTTCTTTTTGTTCTTTTGTCTTTTTTGTCTTTCTTTGTCTTTCTTTTTGTCTTTCTTTGTCTTTTTGTCTTCTTTTTGTCTTTCTTTCTTTTGTCTTTCTTTCTTTTTTCTTGTTGTCTTTCTTTTGTCTTTTGTCTTTTTGTCTTTTTGTCTTCTTTTCTTGTTGTCTTTTTGTCTTCTTTTGTTTGTTTCTCTTTCTTTTTGTCTTTCTTTTTTGTCTTTTTCTTTTTGTCTTTTTTCTTTTTGTCTTTTTCTTTTTGTCTTTTGTCTTCTTTTGTTACTTTTCTTTTGTCTTTCTTGTTGTCTTTTGTCTTTTTCTTTGTTTTTTTTGTTTTGTTTCTTGTTTTTTTTTTTTTTGTCTTTTTTCTGTCTTTTTTCTTTCTTCTTTTTGTCTTTCTTTCTTTTTGTCTTTCTTTTTTCTTTTTTCTTTTTCTTTCTTTGTCTTTTTTTTTCTTCTTTTTCTTTTTTTTGTCTTTTTTCTTTTGTTCTTCTTTTTCTTTTTTTTTTTCTTGTTTCTTTTTCTTTTCTTTTTGTCTTTCTTTTTGTTTTTCTTCTTTTGTTTTTTTCTTTGTCTTTCTTTCTTTTGTCTTTCTTCTTGTTGTCTTCTTTTTGTCTTTTTTTTTTGTTTTTTGTTGTTGTCTTTTTCTTTTTTCTTTTTTCTTTTTCTTTTGTCTTTCTTTCTTTTTGTCTTTTTTTCTTTTTTTTTTTTCTTTCTTTGTCTTCTTTTTTTTGCTTTTTTTTTCTTTTGTCTTTTTTTTTTTTTTGTCTTTCTTTTTTTTCTTTTTTTTCTTTTGTTTTTTCTTTCTTTTTCTTTTGTCTTTCTTTTTTTCTTTTTGTCTTTTTTTTTCTTTTTTCTTTTTTCTTTCTTTTTTTTTCTTTTTTTTTCTTTCTTTTTTGTCTTTTTTTTTTTGTCTTTTTCTTTTTGTTTTTTTTTTTTTCTTTGTCTTTCTTTCTTTGTTTTTTTTTTTCTTCTTCTTTTGTCTTTCTTTTTTTCTTTCTTTTTTTCTTTTTCTTTCTTTTTGTTTTTTCTTTTTTTGTCTTTTTCTTTTTGTCTTTCTTTCTTTTGTCTTTTGTTTTTTTTCTTTTGTCTTTTTTTTTTTCTTTTTTCTTTTTTTTTTTTTTTTCTTTTTTTGTCTTTCTTTTTCTTTTTTTTTTGTCTTTTTTCTTTTTTTTTTTTGTCTTTCTTTTGTCTTTTTTTTTGTCTTTTTTCTTTTTTTTCTTTTTTTTTCTTTTGTTTTTTTTTTTTTTTTTTCTTTTTCTTTTTTCTTTTTTCTTTTTCTTTCTCTTTTTTCTTTTTTTTTTTTCTTTTTCTTTTTTCTTTTTTCTTTTTCTTTCTTTTTCTTTTTTCTTTTTTTTTCTTTTTGTCTTTTTGTCTTTCTTTCTTTTTCTTTTTTTTTTTGTCTTTCTTTCTTTTTTCTTTCTTTCTTTTTGTCTTTTTTCTTTTTTTCTTCTTTTTTCTTTCTTTTTGTTTTCTTTTTTTTTGTCTTTTCTTTTTTTTTTTTTTCTTTTTTTTTTCTTTTTGTCTTTTTTTGTTTTCTTTCTTTTGTCTTTCTTTTTTTTGTCTTTTTTTGTTTCTTTCTTTTTTCTTTCTTTTTCTTTTTTCTTTTTTCTTTTTTTTCTTTTTGTCTTTTTTTTTCTTTCTTTTTTTTTCTTTTTTTTTTCTTTTTTTTGTCTTCTTTTCTTTTTTCTTTTTTTGTCTTTCTTTTTGTCTTTTTTCTTTTTTTTTTTTTGTTTTTTCTTTTTGTCTTTTTCTTCTTTCTTTTTTCTTTTTTTTTTCTTTTTTTGTTTTCTTTTTGTCTGTCTTTTCTTGTTTTTTGTCTTTCTTTTTGTCTTTCTTTCTTGTTTCTTTTTTGTCTTTCTTTCTTTCTTTTGTCTTTCTTTTTTGTCATTTCTTGTTGTTTTTTGTCTTTCTTTTTGTCTTTCTTTTTGTCTTTTTTTTCTTCTTTTTTTCTTTTGTCTTTCTTTGTCTTTGTCTTTTTTGTCTTCTTTTGTCTTTTTATCTTTTTTCTTGTTGTCTTTTTGTCTTTCTTTTTGTCTTTTTGTCTTTCTTTTTGTCTTTTCGTCTTTCTTTCTTGTTGTCTTTTTGTCTTTCTTTTAGTCTTTTTGTCTTTCTTTCTTGTTGTCTTTTTGTCTTTCTATTTGTCTTTCTTTCTTTTTGTCTTTCTTTCTTTTTGTCTTTCTTTTTGTCTTTCTTTTTGTAGTTATTTCTTGTTGTCTTTCTTTCTTTTTGAATTTCTTTCTTGTTGTCTTTCCTTCTTTTGGTCTTTCTTTCTTGTTGTCTTTCTTTTTGTCTTTCTTTTTGTCTTTCTTTCTTTTTGTCTTTCTTTTTGTCTTTCTTTTTGTCTTTCTTTCTTATTTTCTTTCTTTTTGTCTTTCTTTTTGTCTTTCTTTGTGTCTTTCTTTTGTCTTTCTTTTTGTCTTTCTTTTTGTCTTTCTTTTGGTCTTTCTTTGTGTCTTTCTTTTGTCTTTCTTTTTGTCTTTCTTTTTGTCTTTCTTTTTGTCTTTCTTTTTGTTTTTCTTTTTGTCTTTCTTTGTGTCTTTCTTTTTTCATTCTTTTTGTCTTTCTTTGTGTCTTTCTTTGTGTCTTTCTTTTTGTCTTTCTTTTGTCTTTCTTTTTGTCTTTCTTTTTGTCTTTCTTTGTGTCTTTCTTTGTGTCTTTCTTTGTGTCTTTTTTTGTGTCTTTCTTTTTGTCTTTCTTTCTTTTTGTCTTTCTTTCTTTTTGTCTTTCTTTGTGTCTTTCTTTTTGTCTTTCTTTTTGTTTTTCTTTTTCTTTCTTTGTGTCTTTCTTTGGGTCTTTCTTTGTGTCTTTCTTTTTGTCTTTCTTTGTGTCTTTCTTTTTCTTTTTGTCTTTCTTTTTGTCTTTCTTTCTTTTTGTCTTTCTTTCTTTTTGTCTTTCTTTCTTTTGTCTTTCTTTTTGTCTTTCTTTCTTTCGTTCTTTCATTCTGACTTTCATTCTGACTTTCCTTCTATTTGGGTTTTTATTCCTTTTTGTTCCTTCTGGTTTGAATCTGTTTATTTACATATTTTATGGCAATTCATTGCAATTGCAGTTTCATTTCTCACTATAGTATCATTATCATACCAGACTTCTTTTTCCACAACCATCACCAAATTAACACAGCTAGGTCAGCAAAGTGGACAAAAGGTCTTTCACTTCTGTCAATGAATACCTGACCTACGTGTGTAAAACATGTATAGGACAAGAAAAGGACATTTGTACTGGCTGCCTTGTGCTCAGGACCAGCAGTGTCTCACTGTCTCCATGGCAATCAGTTCAACTGTCTAGTACACTTACCAAACACTCAGT
>JAPXFY010002768.1:22500-25115 GCA_030674185.1 Monoplex corrugatus
TCATTATCATCATCATTATCATTATCATTATCATTATCATTATCATCATCATTATCATTATCATCATCATTATCATTATCATTATCATTATCACATCTCATCATCATTATCATCATCATCATTATCATCATCATTATCATTTCATTATCAATATCATCATCCCTCATATCATCATTATCATCATCATCATCATCATCATCATCATTATTATTATAATATTATCATTATCATCATCATCATCATCATCATCATCCATCATCATCATCATCAATCATCATCTTATCCCATCATCACTATCATTATCATTATCATCATTATTATCATCATCATCATCATCATCATCATCATTCCCATCATCATTATCATATCATCATTATCATCATTATTCATCATTAACAATATCATCATTATCACCATCATCATCATCATCATCATTATCACTATCATTATCATCACCATCATCATTTTCATCTATCATTATCATCACCATCATCATTATCACCTATTTATTCCATCACCATCATCATTATCACATCATTATCATCACCATCATCATTCCTACTATCACTGATCATCACCATCATCATTTATCACTATCATTATCATCACCACCATCATTATCACTATCATTATTCATCACCATCATCATTATCACTTATCATTTATCATATCACCATCATTATCATTATCATTATCATATCATTATCATCATCATCATCATCATATCATCATCATCCTCCTCATCATCATCATTATCATCATCATCATCATCATCATCATCATCATCATTATTCCATCATCATCATCATCATCATCATCATCATCCCTTATCACTATCACTATCACTATCATTATCATAATCATTATCACCATCATTATCATTATCCTTTCATATACCTCATCATTTATCATCATCATTCTCATCATCACATCATCATCATCATATCATTATCATTATCAATTATATCATTATTATCATCATCATTATCATCATTATCATCATTATCATCATTATATCATTATCATCATTATTATCATTATCATCATCATCATCATTATCCTACATATCATCAATCAACATCATTATCACTATCATTATCATCATATCACAAAACATTCATTATCACTATCATTATCATCACCATCAAACATAATTTACATCAATATCATCCCCCCATCATCATTAATTATCAAATTATCATCACCATCATCATTATCACTATCATTACACACCATCATCATATCATACCCTGATCATCCCCATCATCATTATCACATCATTATCATCACCATCATCATATCACAAACATTTCATCACCATCATCATACAATCATTCATCACCATCATAATTATCAATACCATATCATTATCAAACACAATCATTTACATCACTATCATTTACACACTTTTCATCACATCAAAAACAACACTTACATACAAACATCAAATTATCCAGTTGTTCCACACAATCGCTGTCATTCCTCTGTACTGTAACAGTCAACGTGGTGACGTCACCACCCACAAAATCATGTTTAGTAAAATAAAACCCTGATGAATCCCATTTATAGAACAATATGATGAAGGGGTCTAACGATGAAAGGTAAAGAGATCATCAATTTATTGGGAAAAAAATGCGAAAAAGAAATGCGAAGAAGAATAAGCGAAGAAGAATGCGGAAAAAGAAATACGAAAAGAAGAAGAAAAGAAGAAGAATGCGAAGAAGAAGAAAGAAGAAGAAGAAGAATGAAAAGGAAAGAAGAAGAAGAAGAAGAAGAAAAGAAGGAGAAGAAGAAGAATGAAGAGAAAAGAAAAAAAAGAAAAAAGAAAAAAGAAAAAAGAAGAAAAGAAGAAGAAAAGAAAAAGAAGAAAGAAGAAATCGGAAAAAGAAAAGAAAAGAAGAAGAAAAAGAAAAGAAGAAGAACGAAAAGAAGCGAAAAAAGAAGCGAAAAGGGGAAAACGAAGAAAAAAGAATCCCAAAAAGAAGAAAAATGCGGGAAGAAGGAAAAAAATGCAAGAATGCGAAAAGAAGAAAAGAAGAAGAAGAAAAAAGAAAAAAGAATCAAGAATCGGGAAAAGAAAAGAAAAGAAAAAAAAAGAAGAAGAAGAAGAAAAGAAAAAAAGAAAAAAAGAAGAAGAAGAAGAAAAGAAAGAAGAAGAAGAAAAGAAGAAAAGAAGAAAAGAAAAAAAGAAGAAAAGAAAAAGAATGCGAAGAAAAAAAGCGAAAAAAAATGCGAAGAAAAAGAAGCAAAAGAAGAAGAAGAATGCGAAGAAGAAGAATGCGAAGAAGAAAAATGCGAAAA
Source organism: Monoplex corrugatus (assembly GCA_030674185.1). NCBI lineage: Eukaryota > Metazoa > Mollusca > Gastropoda > Littorinimorpha > Ranellidae > Monoplex > Monoplex corrugatus. The sequence goes on from JAPXFY010002768.1 coordinate 24,802, forward strand.
GAAGAAGAAGAATGCGAAGAAAGGAAAAAAAGCGAAAAGAAGAATGCAAGAAAAAGAAGCGAAGAAGAAGAAGAAGAATCGAAGAAGAAAATGCGAAGAAGAAGAAGCGAAGAAAGAAGAAGCGAAGAAGAAGAAGAAGAAGAATGCAAAAAAGAAGAATGCAAGAAGAAGAAGAAGAAGAATGCGAAAGAAGAAGAATGCAAAAAAGAAAATGCGAAGAAGAAAAGAAGAAGCGAAAAGAAGAATGCGAAGAAAAGAATGCAAAAGAAAACGAAGAAGAAGAATCGAAGAATGCAAAAAAAAGAATCGAAGAA
>JAPXFY010002769.1:2500-5000 GCA_030674185.1 Monoplex corrugatus
CCACCACCCACCCCCCCCCCCAACACCCCAACCCCCACCCCCCACACCCCCCCCACCACCCCACACCCCCACCCACCCCCACCCCCCCCCCCCCCCCCCCCCAACCCCCCCACACCACAACCCCCACCCCCACCCCCCCACCCCCCCCCCCCCCCAACACCCCCCACCCCCCACCCACCACCACACCCCCCCCCCACCCACCCCCCCCACCCCACACCCACCACCCCCCCCCCCCCCCCCCACCCCCCCCCAAACCCCCCCCCCCCCCACCCCACCCCACCACCCCCCCACCCCCCCCACCCCCCCAACACCCCCCCCACCACACCCCCACCCCCCCAAAACCCCCCCCACCCCCCCCCCCCCCCCCCCCCAAACCCCCCCCCCCCCCCCCCCCCCCCAAAACCCCCCCACCCAAAAAACCCCCCCCCCCCCCCCCCCCCCCCCCCCCCCCCCCCCCCCCCAACCCCCCAAAACCCACCCCCCCCCCCCCCCCCCCACCCCAAAAAAACCCCCCCAAAACCCCCCCCCCCCCCCCCCCCCCCCCCCCCCCCCCCCCCCCCCCCCCCCCAAACCCCCCCCCACCCCCACCCCCCCCCCCCCCAAAAAAAAAAAACCCCCCCCCCCGTAAGATTACAAACACCAAATACAAAAATAAGAAGAAAAAGACTGGACCAAGCAGCAGGGAAGTTTCAGTCTTTTTGTCCTAATTTTTGTATCTGGTGTTTGTTTGTTTGTGATCTTACGCTTGACAAAGGACAGTTGGCCGAAAATTTGCGCCTGTCTTGTCTTGTTCTATTGAATACGCGTTCTGATTCTTTTTTTCGTGTTTTATTTTTCTGATTCCTGTTTGCTTGAACGGGGGCAGTCACACTTGTTTTAGAGTCCTTTGACTTAGTTAACAAACAGAACACAAACAATGACGTCAAATGAACACTTACCTCATTAGCATGACGACATAATATGACGCCAGTCTCCAAGACGGTGAGAAAATTGTCAGCTTCAATCTGCATCTTGTACAGACAAGCGAACCAGTCGGCCAGGTCCTCCTTCATGGCAAACAGGTATTCGTCATTGGTCGTAAAAGACCTCAAAGACTTGGGTTCCAAAACCAGGAGCGTGCCTCCAGGACTTTCCGATTCCATGATTATCCGTTTCCCTCTCCTCTGAGACTGCTTCCTTTCTGATTTTCCACGGAGTGGAGGTTTAGGGGTTTGTCGTTTGGCTTACATGTTGTGAGTGGTCTCCCCTCACTCTCTCTACTCCGTGCTGGTGTCGGAGGTAATTCTGTTTCCACAGTAATGGCCAGATCCGATTCAGGATATTTCTTATATTTTTACATGGTGTGAGTTCTTTCTGCTTTCCTTTCCAGTTGAAATGACAATGGATGTTCTCAAAAGAATAATTTTGTTCACTTCTTCAAGACGAGTTGGCGAAAATATGGGAACGAAGTTTTATTTGTTCACATATTGTGTTCTTCGTCTTCTGTTATTTATTTATTTTTTTTTTTTTTTTTACTTCAGTTAAGGTTTAGTGGTATCATTAATATTTTTTTTAAACTCTGCAATAGCTATAGCTAAAACGAAACATATGGAGTCCTCTCTACATATTGTGAGTTGAGTTTCCTTCTTTCTTCTAGCTATGGGTTTGAGTTTCACGAATACGAAAAATGTTTTTTTTTCGTCTCACAACGACAGTTACGTGACTGGAATTCCTTTACACTCCTGATCCGCTTTTGAATACATCAGACACTGTAACAAATACACATCAATAATTCACACATGTCGGCCTAGTTATCAACGCTTCACAAAATATCACACTACACACACATATCCAAATATTTCGGGGGGGGGGGGGAGTGGGGGAGGGGATAAGCACAGATACACACGGGCAACGACACTTGGGTTTCCTCTGTCTTACACACACACGGTCCTGTTCCTAACGTTATTCAACGGCAGAAGAACGTAATGTCTGGAAGCTTTCGATCATTCTTGTTTTACACACACTCCATGGCGAAACCACTCATCCAACGGTTAGAGACTGAAGAAGTTGAAACGTTAGAACTTGATTCTTTGTGTCTTATGCACGGAGGGAAAAAAACTACACACACACACACACACACGTTATCCAACGGCTGCAGAAGACGGCCTCACGCCGTGGCGTTCAGAATTGAAGGTTAACGTTATTATTGTTGTTACTGTTGTTTAAAGTCCAGCCGACTGCGTAGAGCCATATCAAGGCTAGGTTAGGTTATCGCTGTGAAAAGTTACTTAATTGTGTAAGCAGAAAAAACAAACAAACGTAGTTTGGGGAAGTGTTGGTTATGTTGTACCTATGGTGGCTCGTGATGTGAATGATCGAGTTGTTTAAGTTGCATGATTTTTTTTCTTCTTCTCTTATCATTCGTGATATTCGATCAGCACTCCTAGGAGTACAAAAAGCGATGCGAACAGTGGTGGAGAAAATGGGCGTACTTTTTGCAAGTGAAGGTGATGTGTCTGAT
>JAPXFY010002769.1:10000-25109 GCA_030674185.1 Monoplex corrugatus
AGCTGAACTAGCATTTTGTTTTCTGAAACAAGTGTGACTGCCCGCGTTCAAGCAAACAGGAACCAGCAAAAAAAAAACCAAAAAAATTAAATAAATAAATAAATAAATAAACAAAATAAAATACAATAAAAACACGAAAAAAGACTAAGAACGCGTATTCAATATATCAAGACAACTGGCCTTTGTCAAGCGTAAGATCACAAACAAACAAACAAACACCAGATACAAAAATTAGGAGAAAAAGACTGAAACTTCCCTGCTGCTCCGTCCAGTGTGAAAAAAGCATTTTGTTTGATTCACAAAAAGCGAGTGTCCAAGGGAAGTAACTTTAACTCGCTTCCGGTGGTTTCTACTGAACCAAGCGAACCTGGAGATTATTCAAGAGGAATTCGTGGCACTCGCACAAGTTCATACACGCTCTGCCCAGATCTGCCAGCAGTCAGCTGACAAACGCCTCGAGCCTGCGCAGTGTAGGATGTTGAAATGGGGAGGAGGTCGGAACGTAGCCTACAAAACATTGACGCTACCAGTATGATTGTAGCATTTTAATTAACCCTTTGACTCCCCACATCCTGTTCACCAGCATCCTTCATTATCAACCATGTTAACAAAGCAAGAACTTAAACCCTTTGACTCCCTCACCAGGAAGCTGGTGGTTAGGGTGAGGGAGTTAAAGGGTTAATTTTTGTGGTTGGTGGATAGGATGCAGGAGTCAAAGGGTTAAGTTTTTGTAGTTGGTGGATAGGTTGCAGGAGTCAAAGGGTTAAGTTTTTGCTTTGCCAGCATGGTTGACAATGCGGGATAGCTGGTGGACAGGATGTAGGGAGTCAAAGGGTTAAGATAGGCAGTTGAAGAAAGCTTGCTTAAACTCGGAGACATAAGAACTCACGTCCACAAACGTCTATGACAAGAGCCAGTCAGACCGCCAACCCTGAAGGTAGGAGGCTGGTGGATAGGGTGAGGGAATCAAAGGGTTAAGTTTTTGCAGTTAATGGATAGGGTGCGGGAGCCAAAGGGTTAAAAACTGGCCTGCTGGCTGCCCATCTTAACATTCCATTTCTTCAAGTGGTGTCAGCTTAGTGGAACCAGAAAAACACGAAAAAAGAATCAGAACACGTATTTAATACAACCAGACAAGACAGGTGCAAATTTTCGGCCAACTGGCCTTTGTCAAGCGTAAGATTACAAACAAACAATCACCAGGTACAAACCAGAAGAACAAGAAAACCAATATAAGCGCGTATCCAACGAGACAAAACAAAACAAGCGCAAATTTTCGGCCAACTAGCCTTTGTCAAGCGCGAACGCACGGTCACAGACAGATCACAGACACCAAACAATGGATAATAAAAACGGGACTAAAAACTTCCCTGCCGCCTCGTCCAGTGGGTAAGAAATGGAATGCCCATGTCGTCATGAGCAGTAGCGCTTATATTGGTTTTCTTGTTCTTCTGGTTTGTGTTTGCTTGGGCGCGGGCAGTCAAACTTGTTTTCAATCACCAGGTACAAAAATTATGTGAAAAAGACTGAAACTTCCCTGCTGCTTCGTCCACTTGGAGAAAGGCACTAAAATGTGCCTTTGTGTTGCATAAATCCCTTTTTTCCCCCATTACCTTTCCCTATTTTATAACCAGTAGGTAAGGTGTTGGGTGGTTCTCTTGATACAGCCATGGACTCAAAATCTGATATCTCGAGTACAAAATCTGGCCTGTTGGCTGCCCGTCTTAATGTTTCCATCATTCTGGTGGTGTCAGTTTAGTGTTTCAAAAGTACCCCCCCTCCCTTCCCCAATTTCAAAGCCTTGCCAGCACATAGGGTTTTGCGCTGGCTTAAGGAGTCTGCCAGATAATTCTTGGCAGATTTGGATGGAGCACATATGGAGTTGTCCGAATGCGATGACTCCCTCTCGAACAAAATCCTAAATCCAAATTTATGTGAGGTTTTTCAAAGGCTCAATGAGTCTGCCCGGTAATTACTGGGGATTTGATTGGAGCGCATATGGAATTGTCCCAGTGCGATGATTCCCTGTTGAACAAACTCCAAAACCAACACATCCACAAGCATAGCAAACGGTTGAATCCCAGAACAATACAGTGGTTCACACCTGACTTTCCCACCTTTACTTCCACACCAACAGCTGCTACCTACATTTAGTGATTTAAATGCATGCTGGTCACTCAATCCGCGTGTGTCAATAGTCAGATATTAATTTGCAGTAGGCAGTACAGGTCACTTTATGAGGACAGGGGAATTAGAGCACCTGGTCACAAGAGGAAAGCTGGAGGGAAAGAAAGCACCAGGTAGATCCAGGGAGAAAATATTGGACGGACTTGCAGGATGGCTGAGGACAGAGAGGGTGGGAGATGTACTTGCAGGACAAGGGATAAGATTCGTATGGAGGACCATGATCGCCAACGCCATGCGGCAGGGTACATGATGATGATGATGAGTACTGTCGTATTTAGAGTAAAGTAAACGTACATATACTGATCATCATTATCATCATGTGCTCCAATTCCCCTTTCCTCATAAAATGGCCTATAAATGTTGCTTGTCTTTTCCTAATTTTTAAAAAAAATTTTTTATCAATGATCTTCTTGTGTCTGCCTCCATCAAAACTGTCCTCGTTTGTTATCTTTGCAAGGAGTTAGCCAGACAATTACTGGCGATTTGAGTAGAGCGCATATGGAATTGTCCAAGTGCGACGAATCCCTGATGAACAAACTCCAAAACCAACACACATCCACAGCATAGCAAACGGTTGAATCCCAGAACAATACAGTGGTTCACACCTGACTTTCCCACCTGTACATCCACACTAACAGCTGCTACCAACATTTACATGCAATGCTGGCCACTCAATCCGCCACGTGTCAACAGTCACTTGTTTACAGTAGGCAGTACTGTCGTATTTAGAGTAAAGTAAACGCACATAATACTCGTTCGTTCGTTATTTCTTTGAACGTTTGGGACAAGCAGCAGATGAACAAACATTTAAACAAAAAATAAAACAAAGAAACAGAGATATTCTCGTCATCATCACCATCATCATGTGCCTTGCCACGTGGCGTAGGCGATCATGGCCCTCCATACGAATCCCTTGTCACCGCCAAGCACATCTCCCACCCTCTCTGTCCTCAGCCATCCTGCAAGAACGTCCAATATTTTTTCACTGGGTCTACCTGGTGCTCTCTTTCCCCCCTCCAGCTTTCCTGTTGTGATCAGGTGCTCTAATTCCCCTTTCCTCACAAAATGGTCTATAAACGTTGCTTGTCTTTCTCTAATCTTCTTTATCAATGATCTTCTTGTGTCTGCCTCCATCAAAACTATCTCGTTTGTTTTCTTTTCAAGGAGACTGCCAGCCAGTTACTGGCGATATGATTGGAGCGTTTATGGAATTGTCCCAGTGCGACGAATCCCTGTTAAAACAAACTCCAAAACCAACACACATCCACAGCATAGCAAACGGTTGAATCCCAGAACAATACAGTGGTTCACACCTGACTTTCCCACCTGTACATCCACACTAACCGCTGCTACCTACATTTACATGCATGCTGGCCACTCAATCCGCCATGTGTCAACAGTCACTTGTTTACAGTAGGCAGTACTGTCGTATTTAGAGTAAAGTAAACGCACATAATAGTACTCGTTCGTTCGTTATTTCTTTGAACGTTTGGGACAAGCAGCAGATGAACAAACATTTAAACAAAGAAATAAACAAAGAAACAGAAATATTCTCGTCATCGTCATCATCATCAAGTGCCTTGCCACGTGGCGTAGGCGATCATGGCCCTCCATATGAATCTATCCCTTGTCGCTGCCAAGTACATCTTCCACCCTCTCTATCTTCAGTCATTCTGCAAGTCCGTCCAATATTTTCTCCCTGGTGCTCTCTTTCCCACCACCTTTCCTGTCGTGACCAGGTGCTCTAATTTCTCTTTCTTCATAAAATGTCTAAAAAGAGAGGGGAAAAAAAGAGATGTCTTCTCTTGCGACTGACAAGTACACCGTACATAGATTTTTTTTTTTTTTTTTTTTTTTTTAAGGATCATTGCGCTCAGAGAGGTTACATTTGTGCTCACCGTTTTTGTGTTTTTTTTCGTCCCATTTTCTACGCCATTTTAGAGGCCACAGAAATTGGCAGTCTTTTTTTTTCTTCTTTTTACAGTGCCATGATGATGATGTCGATGAGGATGATAATCATGATGCTATGGAGTTCCATCTAGGATTGAGACTGCGTGACAAGGCTTTACTCTATGCTTACAATCATAATATATCCTGGCGTCAACCAGGCCCGAGACATACAGACACCTGCGGTGCTGGTCAGAGGATTTGAACAACAACCCTCAAAGACGCATCCGTGAAGTGGATGAGACTCGACTGCGGAGTTCCAGTCTTCCCAATGAGCCTATAGCACGCCCAACTCTGGGTAGGAGCCGGTTAGAGCCGAAAAATCCCACAATGATATAGTTTTGAAGGGACTGACGGGGATTCGAACCCACAGCCTTCCAGTCGGTAGTCCGTTGCGTTAACCACTACACCACGGCGACTGGTCTACATAGATCCACTTTACTTGGCAGTCTCTCCCTGGAGATCATTCTCTCTCTTTTTTTTTTTTTTTTCTTGTTTTTAAAGTATTTATTAGATTCTAGTCGGCAATGTCATGGTCTTCTTTGGTGCAAGCAGCAGACGAAAAAACAAACAAACAAAAAAACAATTAAACAAACAAGCAAACAAACCAAGAACATGCCTGAGCATAGTTATCGCCCTTGGAAATACAGATTATAATCTTTTCTTCCTTTCCCTTTGATCTTTTGCAGATGATAAAACTGGTTCTTGGGTCTCCTGTAGGCAATATACTCTCAGTTATTAAATCAGGTGTTATCTGATTTCCCCCCTCTCCTTTTCGTTTCTTTGTTTGTTTGTTTGCTTGCTTGCTTGCTTGTTTGTTTGTTTGTTTGTTTGCTTGTTTGTCTATTTATTTGCTTGTTTGTCTATTTGTTTGCTTGTTTGTCTATTTGTTTGCTTGCTTGTCTATTTGTTTGCTTGTTTGCTTATTTACTTGCTGTCTTGTTTGTTGGTTTGTTGTTTGGTCTATGCCTATTTATTTGCTTGTTTGTCTCTGGCTCTGTGTCTCTCTCTGTCTCTGTCTCTCTCTGTCTCTCTCTGTATCTCTCTGTCTCTCTCTGTCTCTGTCTCTCTGTGTCTATGTCTCTCTTTGTCTCTCTCTCCCTCTCTCTCTTCCTGTCTCTCTTCCCCCCCCTCTCTCTCCCTCTGTCTGTCTGTCTGTCTGTCTGGCTCTCTCTCTCTCTCTCTCTCTCTCTCTCTCTCCCTCTCTCTCTTCCTGTCTCTCTTCCCCCCCCTCTCTCTCCCTCTGTCTGTCTGTCTGTCTGTCTGGCTCTCTCTCTCTCTTCTCTCTCTCTCTCATACCCACACACATGTACAAACAAACACATAAGCGCACTCAATCTCACCGCCCCTACCCCTTCCAGTGCTCCAATTTTCAGATGCCAGTATACACATTGTTCTCGTACACTCTGCAGGCAGTATCTTGCTGCACAGTCTGCATATTAAAGCCATCAGTGAACAAAGTTTGAAAAAAAAATTCAAAAAATAAAACAAAACAAAAACAAAACAAAAACCAATTCCACACGATATGAAAGGGAACAAAATTAATACATCTGATCCTTTTGAAGATAGCCTACTGGGAGAACAGGTTTTCACTCTCATCCGAATTAAACGTTTAATCTTCCACGCCCTATGGGCAGCCCCCCCAGTTTAAATTGATTTTTTTACAGAGGCTACACACACACGTGTACACTGCACGCAGGTATCAGATCAAGAGCAGGTCAAAACAAAACACTGGGCCCGTCAAAGTTATCTCCCCTTCGCCTGTCTTCACACCTTGATAAACGAGGGGAGGGATAGGAGAGGGCGGGGTGGGGGTGGGTGCGGGTGGAGGTGGGGGCAACCTAGGGAGGGGGGGGGGGCGTTGGGACATCACGAGTGTTATTATCGTATCCTTTTGATGTCAGCAAAAAAGCGCAAAAAGAGGGATGGGAGAGAGAGAGAGACAGACAGACACACAGACACACAGACAGACAGGCAGACAGACAGACATGCAGACAGAGACAGGGACACAGAGAGACAGACAGACAGACAGGGACAGAGAGACAGAGACAGAAACAGAGAGGCGAAATACGAAGAGAGAGAGAGAGAGTGACAGAGACAGAGACAGACAGACAGAGAGGCAAACAAAGAAACAGACAGCAGAGGCAGAGACAGAGAGACAGACACGGAGAGAGACAGACAGACAGCAAAGACAGAGACACAGAGACAGACACACAGACACCCAGACAGACGAACATAGAGAAGCAGGTACAGCAGGAGACAGACAGAAAGAGAGAGAAAAAGAAAAACAGGGGAAGAGAGGGAGGGAAAAAGACAGAAAGGGTGGGCAGAAAACGAGAGAGGAAAAGAGAGAAAGAGGAATAGACACAGAGAGAGACAGACAGACAGACAGACAGAGACAGAGACACACACACAGACATACACAGACACATAGAGAGACACAGGGAGAGAGAACTCAGGTCATATTTAGACAATATTACCTAGCTGTACAATAAGTAACTAAACGTACATATTACTTATACACAGGGGGGGGGGGGGAGGGGAGGGATACTATGTACGCTTAGATCATCCTTACACATAATACAACACCGCAGAGTAAAACAGCTACAGAAAATTCCCACACAACACAGCATACGACCGAACAACTGGCCCACAGAAAGTGTAGAAAAACACCAGCTGCACGATTTCAACAACCACAAAAAACAGACAATGGCACGTCACAAAAGCCCTAGCCGCAACAGAAAGGACGACGACAATGATCAACAGTAACATCAGCAACAGCTGCAGCAAAAACAAAAAACAAAAAAACAAAAAAAAACATGGACAATAACAAAACTGGCAATATCGCTATTTTCTAAAGTATGCAGAAAAATAAAATGGAAATTAGCACAAGGGTAGTATTTCTAGTTTGAAAAGTATGTAACCAAAACATTGTTACTGTTATTGTTATCGTTGTTTAAAGCCCAGCCGACTGCGTAGAGCCATATCAGAGCTAAGCTAAAGCATGGACAATAGCAATTACAGCGATATTGCTAGTTGTAAAAGCATGCAGCCAAACCAAGGACTGTAGCAGTTGCAGCAATATTGCTAGTTGTAAAAGTATGCAGCAAAAATAAGAACAGTACTACAACAGTAGTATTAATAATTGTAAAAGTATGCAGCAAAAATAAGAACAGTACTACAACAGTAGTATTAATAGTTGTAAAAGTATGCAGCAAAAATAAGAACAGTACTACAACAGTAGTATTAATAGTTGTAAAAGTATGCAGCAAAAATAAGAACAGTACTACAAACTATAGTATTAATAGTTGTAAAAGTATGCAGCAAAAATAAGAACAGTACTACAACAGTAGTATTAATAGTTGTAAAAGTATGCAGCAAAAATAAGAACAGTACTACAACAGTAGTATTAATAGTTGTAAAAGTATGCAGCAAAAATAAGGGCAGTAGCAGTTACAATAACAGGTCTGTTTTTAAAAGTATGCAGCAAAAATAAGGGCAGTAGCAGTTACAGTAATACTGCTACTTGTGAAAGTATACAGCCAAAACAAGACGTAGTACAACAGCAATATTGCTAGCTGCAAACGTACGCAGCCAAAATAATGACAGTAGCAGTTGTCGCAATAGTGGTAGCTATAAAAAATTACAAAAAAGACGACAGTACGTTGTTTGTTGTACAAATAGGTAACAAAACTAAAACAAAAAGCAGCAACAGCCAAAACAAGGATAATAGCAACAACAGCCAAAACAAGGACAATAGCAACAACAGCCAAAACAAGGACAATTACAACAACAGCCAAAACAAGGACAACAACAACAACAGCCAAAACAAGGACAATAACAACAACAGCCAAAAACAAGGACAATTACAACAACAGCCAAAACAAGGACAACAACAACAACAGCCAAAACAAGGACAACAACAACAGCCAAAACAAGGACAATTAATAACAACAGCCAAAACAAGGACAACAACAACAACAGCCAAACAAGGACAACAACAAACAACAGCCAAAACAAGGACAACACAACAGCCAAAACAAGGACAACAACAACAACAGCCAAAACAAGGACAATAACAACAACAGCCAAAACAAGGACAATAGCAACAACAGCCAAAACAAGGACAATTACAACAACAGCCAAAACAAGGACAAAACAACAACAGCCAAAACAAGGATAATAGCAACAACAGCCAAAACAAGGACAATTACAACAACAGCCAAACAAGACAACACCAACAACAACAGCCAAAACAAGGATAATACAACAACAGCCAAAACAAGGACAAATAGCAACAACAGCCAAAACAAGGAAAATACAACAACAGCCAAAACAAGGACAATAACAACAACAGCCAAAACAAGGACAAAACAACAACAGCCAAAACAAGGACAATACAAACAACAGCCAAAACAAGGACAATAACAACAACAGCCAAAACAAGGACAATAACAACAACAGCCAAAACAAGGAAATAACAACAACAGCCAAAACAAGGACAATAACAACAAAGCCAAACAAGACAATAACAACAACAGCCAAAACAAGGACAATAACAACAACAGCCAAAACAAGGAACAACAACAAACAGCCAAAACAAGGACAATAATAACAACAGCCAAAACAAGGACAATAACAACAACAGCCAAAACAAGGACAATAACAACAACAGCCAAAACAAGGACAACAACAACAACAGCCAAAACAAGGACAATAACAACAACAGCCAAAACAAGGACAATAACAACAACAGCCAAAACAAGGACAACAACAACAACAGCCAAAACAAGGACAATAACAACAACAGCCAAAACAAGGACAATAGAAACAACAGCCAAAACAAGGACAATAACAACAACAGCCAAAACAAGAACAACAACAACAACAACCAAAACAAGGACAATAACAACAACAGCCAAATCAAGGACAGTAACAACAACAGCCAAAACAAGAACAACAACAACAACAACCAAAACAAGGACAATAACAACAACAGCCAAAACAAGGACAATAACAACAACAGCCAAAACAAGGACAATAACAACAACAACCAAAACAAGGACAATAACAACAACAGCCAAACAAGGACAACAACAACAGCCAAAACAAGGGCAACAACAACAACAGCCAAAACAAGGACAACAACAACAACAGCCAAAACAAGGACAACAACAACAGCCAAAACAAGGACAATAACAACAACAGCCAAAACAAGGACAATAACAACAACAGCCAAAACAAGGACAACAAAAACAACAGCCAAAACAAGGACAACAAACAACAGCCAAAACAAGGACAATACAACAAACCAAACAAAAACAAGACAAAACAGCCAAAACAATGACAACAACAACAACAGCAAAAAAGGACAATAACAACAACAGCCAAAACAAGGACAACAACAACAACAGCCAAAACAAGGACAACAGCAACAACAGCCAAAACAAGGATAACAACAACAACAACCAAAACAAGGACAACAACAACAACAGCCAAAACAAGGACAACAACAACAACAGCCAAAACAAGGACAACAACAACAACAATAGTAGTGCTACCTGTACAAATATACAACAAAACCAAGGACAATAACAACAAAAAAATATAACGTACAAATACAACAAAAAAAGGACAAACAACAAGTAGTAGTGCTACCTGTACAAATATACAACAAAAACAAGGACAATAACAACAACAATAGTAGTGCTACCTGTACAAATATACAAACAAAACAAGGACAACAACAACAATAGTAGTGCTACCTGTACAAATATACAACAAAACAAGGACAACAACAACAACAACATATAGTAGTGCTACCTGTACAAATATACAACAAAACAAAGGACAATAATAACAACAGTAGTAGTGCTACCTGTACAAATATACAACAAAACCAAGGACAATAAACAACAACAGTAGTAGTGCTACCTGTACAAATATACAACAAAACAAGGACAATAACAACAACAATAGTAGTGCTACCTGTACAAATATACAACAAAAACAAGGACAACAACAACAACAGTAGTAGTGCTACCTGTACAAATATACAACAAAAACAAGGACAATAACAACAACAGTAGTAGTGCTACCTGTACAAATATACAACAAAACAAGGACAACAACAACAACAATAGTAGTGCTACCTGTACAAATATACAACAAAAACAAGAACAACAACAACAACAATAGTAGTGCTACCTGTACAAATATACAACAAAAACAAGGACAACAACAACAACAATAGCAGTGCTACCTGTACAAATATACAACAAAACCAAGGACAACAACAACAACAACAGTAGTAGTGCTACCTGTACAAATATACAACAAAACCAAGGACAACAACAACAACAACAATAGAAGTGCTACCTGTACAAATATACAACAAAACCAAGGACAACAATAACAACCACAGTAGTAGTGCTACCTGTACAAATATACAACAAAACCAAGGACAACAACAACAACAACAATAGTAGTGCTACCTGTACAAATATACAACAAAACCAAGGACAATAACAACAACAACAATAGTAGTGCTACCTGTACAAATATACAACAAAACCAAGGACAATAACAACAACAACAATAGTAGTGCTACCTGTACACACATACAACAAAACCAAGGACAATAACAACAACAGCAGAAGTGGTGATGGTTGTACAAATGTGACCCATTGTCACGAAAGGCACAATAAGTCTCAGTTTATGCATTTTTAGGTTTTGGTAGCACTATAAAGTTTAGAATCTCAGCTTTCAAATGGTATTAAAGTTGAGATTCAGGCTACAAAAACAAAACAAAATTACTGGCTTTCAAAGATGAGAGTGGTCAAGTCAGCCATTTTGAGAAAAACAGTGTTGAAGAGAATAGGCCTGAATTGGAAAGGTATTGTCAGAAACTCCTTAGAAACAAGCATTAAATATCAACCAAATCAGCTGAAATTCCATACTTCCCTTGTTTGCTTAATTGTCCATCCATCCAAAAACAACAAAAAGAAAAATAAATTTAAGAAAAGCATACTTTAATCACCAAAATGTTATGGAACTTGTGAATATTTTGAAAGGAGAAGAAAACATTAAAACAAAAAAATGATACTTATCGATTGAATTTGACTTTAAGTTAGGACATGGTGTAAAAGTGGTTATACAGCATGAAAATGCAGAAAACTCAAAATCGACTTATTGTCCTTGTTCAGAGTTTTCAGCCCACAGCAGCAGAAGGCCTCACCCGACTTATTGTACCTTTAGTCAGAGCGGGTCACAAATATGCAGCAGAAAACAACAACAGCAGGAAGAACAGAAGTAATGGTCGTTATAAAACTATATGACAAAATCAAGGACAGTTGCAGCAACAGCAGTGCCGCTAGTCGTAAATAATAATAATAATAATTACAATATTTATATAGCGCAAAATCTTGATAAAATCAAATCTAAGCGCTGAAGCAGACACACACGCAGGCACGCACGCTCGCACACACACGCACGCACACATACAGACACACACACACACACACACACACACACACACCCACACACACGCATGGCTATAAATGGGGAGAAAGAATAAAAGCAATAAAAGCAAGAATAAAAGCAATGGAAAATTATAGAGAGCATAGCATACAATTATATATTATAACCATGTGATTCCCTCCGAGCGGAGACAGGCTGCAGAGGGGAGGGTTGAGTGAGGTTAGGATTTTATGCAGGAGAGAAAAGGTGAGTTTTGAGAGCGGACTTGAAGGAGACAAAAGTAGGTTGCTGACGGACTGAGAGAGGAAGTTTGTTCCAGGAGAGTGGACCAGAAACAGAGAAGGCTCGTGGACCATAGGTATTGAGCTTAGTGCGTGGAAAGCGAAGAGTCAGAGGATCAGAGGCAGAGCGGAGGGTACGTGAGGGAACATAGATCTCAAGTAGGCTTGACAGGTAATCGGGGGCTGCGTTATTGAGGCTTTTGTAGCACATGGTGTCTAGTTTGTACTGTATGCGCTTTGATACAGGGAGCCAGTGAAGTTGTGCCAGGAGAGGAGATATGTGGTCAGCTTTTTTCTTTTTGAGTACAAGGCGTGCAGCATTGTTTTGAATGCGCTGTAGGATGTGAATGGTGGAGGCAGGAAGACCAGACAGGAGTGAATTGCAATAGTCAATGCGAGACATTATGAAGGAGAGAACGAGTTTTGCAGTTGTTTCGACAGAGAGATACTTCCTGATCAGCTTTATACGATGGAGATGATAGTAGCAGGATCTGGCAGTTTGAAAAAACAAAGTTGTTCATGGAGAGGGTAGAGTCAATGCAGACACCAAGGTTTTTAGCTGAATCAGAAATTGGGACTGATGTGTTACATAATGGGAGAGAAAGAGGAGGCAGCTGAGAAAGTTTCTGACGGGTGCCAATGAGGATAGCTTCTGTTTTGTCGTCATTAAGCTGAAGTCTATTGTGTGTCATCCAGTTCTTAATGTCCGAGTAACACTCAGTGGTGCGAGTCAACAGGCGCTGTATATTATCAGGTGAGTCACTGTCTTGAAGTTGGGTGTCATCAGCATAGAAGTGATGTTTTATAGAATGGGAGTTGGTGATGGTGGACAGGGGGGAGGTGTAAAGAGTGAAAAGAACAGGGCCAAGGACAGATCCTTGTGGAACACCACAGGTCAGGTATGCAGGTTGAGAGTAAGTGCCATTGATGAGAACGGTTTGTTTTCTGTTTGATAGGTATGAAGTGAACCAAGACAGAGCAATGTCAGAGATGCCAAAAGTATGATGAAGTCTAGAAAGGAGAATACCATGATCAATGGTATCAAAGGCTGCAGACAGATCAAGGAGTGTGAGGAGAGAGACTTTGCCAGTATCAGTTGCAAGGAGGAGATTGTTGAGAATGTGTAGTAGGGCAGTTTCAGTGCTATGGCACTGGCGGTAGGCTGACTGGAAAGGATTGAGGAGATTGTTGGCAGACAGGTGAGAGTTCAGCTGGTTGAGGACGACTTTTTCAAGGAGTTTTGACAAGAAAGAGAGATTAGAGATAGGCCGGTAATTTTTCAGTTCATTTGGATCTAAATTGTGTTTCTTGAGGAGAGGGTGAACAATAGCAGACTTGAAAGAATCTGGGACAGTTCCAGTTTGAAGAGAAGTGTTGATGATGTCAGTGATGAATGGGAGGAGAGTAGGGAGACAGTCGGCGTAGACAGAACCTGGAAGAGGATCCAGTTCGCAGGTTTTGAACGACATGGATCTGATTGTGTTGAGAATTTCTTCTTGTGAGACTGGGGTAAAAGTAGTAAGAGGTGTGCCAGAGAAGGAAGGGTCAGGTGGGCATGGTTGACAGGGTGTCCTGTCAAGCCTGTCACGAAGAGTTTGTATTTTGGTGGTGAAATAGTTGGAGAATACAGATGGGAGTTCTTCATTTGTATGTTTTGTTGGGAGAGGTAAATCTTTTCGTGTGCCAAGGAGATGATTCATGGTTGTAAAGAGTTCTTTTGAAGAAGAGGCATTCAGGATTTTGGTTTGGAAATAGCTTGTTTTTGCTGATGCAATGAGGGTGGATACTTTTGTTTTAGAGGCTTGGAAAAGTTGCCTGTGTACAGTGAGTTTGGATTTGCGCCAGCGGCGCTCTGCTCTGCGGCGGGCACGTTTTGCACAGGCGATCTCATGAGTGAGCCAGGGGGTAGGGGGGCGGTCAGGTAAAAGACGGGTTGTGGCTGGAGCATGAGTGTCCAGAAGATGGTGGAGAGTAAACATTCGCAGCTGTTGCAATAGAAGCGATAGTAATAGTTGCAGTAGTAGAATCAGCTACAGCAAATGGTAGCAGCAGTAGTGGTTGTAGTAAAAGTAGCAGTAGTAGTAAAAAATAGTAGTAGTACGCAGCTGCTCGCAATAGCAGCAGTTATAACAACATCAGCAGCAACAAGTTCGAAGAAGAAAAAGAAGAAACCAAAGAAGAACAAGTCAAAAAACAGAAAAAGAAGGAGGAGGAGGAGAAGATCAAAAGAAAGAGGAGGAGAATAAGAAGAAGAAGGTGGAGGAGGAGGAGAAGAAGAAGAAGAAGAAGAAGAAGAAGAAGAAGAAGAAGAAGAAGAAGAAGAAGAAGAAGAAGAGAAGGAGAAGGAGAAGGAAGAAGAGAGAAGAAGAAGAAGAAGAAGAAGAAGAAGAAGAAGAAGAAGAAGAAGAAGAAGAAGAAGAAGAAGAAGAAGAGAAGGAGAAGAAGAAGAAGAAGGAGAAGAGAAGAAGAAGAGAAGGAGAAGAAGAAGAAGAAGAAGAAGAAGAAGAAGGAGAAGAGAAGAAGAAGAAGAAGAAGAAGAAGAAGAAAAGGAGAAGAAGAAGAAGAAGAAGAAAAGAGAAGAAGAAGAAGGAGAAGAAGAAGAAGAAGAAGAAGAGAAGAAGAGAAGAAGAAGAAGAAGAGAAGAAGAAGAAGAAGAAGAAGAAGAAGAAGAAGAAGAAGAAGAAGAAGAAGAAGAAGAAGAAGAAGAAGAAGAAGAAGAAGAAGAAGAAGAAGAAGAAGAAGAAGAAGAAGAAGAAAAGAAGAAGAAGAAGAAAAGAAGAAGAAAGAAGAAAGAGACAGACAGAGAGACAGAGACAGACAGAAGACAGAACAAGACAGAGACAGAAACAGAGACAGACAGACAGACAGAGACAGAGACAGAGAGAGAGCAGACCCGACCGAGTAGAGACAGCAATGACAACAAAACATGTTTAAAATAGCGGAAAACTATATGTCAAAATGCAACACGTGTAACAACCCCCATAAGTAATAAACAATACACAGCAACAACAACAACAACAGCTGCACGAAGAAACGCACCAATAACAGTAAAAGCAGCAGCAATAACAGCAACAACAACAACACAACAATAACAAAAAGAATAACAATATCACTAACAACAGCAGCAACAACAACAACAACACCCACAACAACAACAACAACACAAGCGACAGCAGTAGCAACAACAACAACAACAACAACCACAACACCAACAA
>JAPXFY010002770.1:2500-10000 GCA_030674185.1 Monoplex corrugatus
AGTCACGTACCCCAAAGCCGATCACATCTTTGCTGAGTCACGTACCCCAAAGCCGATCACATCTTTGCTGTGTCACCTACTCCAAAAGCCGATCACATCTTTGCTGAGTCACGTACCCCAAAGCCAATCACATCTTTGCTGAGTCACGTACCCCAAAGCCGATCACATCTTTGCTGTGTCATGTACCCCAAAGCCGATCACATCGTTGCTGAGTCACGTACCCCAAAACCGATCACATCTTTGCTGAGTCATGTACCCCAAATCCGATCACATCTTTGCTGAGTCACGTACCCCAAAGCCGATCACATCTTTGCTGAGTCACGTACCCCAAAGCCGATCACATCTTTGCTGAGTCACGTACCCCTATGCCGATCACATCTTTGCTGAGTCACGTACCCCAAAGACGATCACATCTTTGCTGAGTCACGTACCCCAAAGCCGATCACATCTTTGCTGAGTCACGTACCCCAAAGCTGATCACATCTTTGCTGAGTCACGTACCCCAAAGCCGATCACATCTTTGCTGAGTCACCTACCCCAAAGCTGATCACATCTTTGCTGAGTCACCTACCCCAAAGCCGATCACATCTTTGCTGAGTCACCTACCCCAAAGCCGATCACATCTTTGCTGAGTCACCTACCCCAAAGCCGATCACATCTTTGCTGAGTCACGTACCCCAAAGCCGATCACATCTTTGCTGAGTCACCTACCCCAAAGCCGATCACATCTTTGCTGAGTCACGTACCCCAAAGCCGATCACATCTTTGCTGAGTCACGTACCCCAAAGCCGATCACATCTTTGCGAGTCACGTACCCCAAAGCCGATCACATCTTTGCTGAGTCACGTACCCCAAAGCCGATCATTCTTTGCTGATCACGTACCCCAAAGCCGATCACATCTTTGCTGAGAGTCCAAGTATACCCCAAAGCGATACATCTTTGCTGAGTCACCTACCCCAAAGCCGACACATCTGCTGAGTCCACGTACCCAAAGTCATCACTCTTTGCTGAGTCACGTACCCCAAAGCCGATCACATCTTTGCGACTCATGTACCCCCAAAGCCGATCACATCTTTGCTGAGTCACGTACCCCAAAGCCGATCACATCTTTGCTGAGTCACGTACCCCAAAGCTGATCACATCTTTGCTGAGTCAGTACCCCAAAGCGATCACATCTTGCTGAGTCACGTACCCCAAAGCTGATCACATCTTTGCTGAGTCATGTACCCCAAAGCTGATCACATCTTTGCTGAGTCACGTACCCCAAAGCTGATCACATCTTTGCTGAGTCACGTACCCCAAAGCCGATCACATCTTTGCTGAGTCACGTACCCAAATGCCGATCACATCTTTGCTGGTCACGTACCCCAAAGCCGATCACATCTTTGCTGAGTCACTACCCCAAAGCCGATCACATCTTTGCTGAGTCACCTACCCCAAAGCCGATCACATCTTGCTGAGTCACGTACCCCAAAGCCGATCACATCTTTGCTGAGTCACGTACCCCAAAGCCGATCACATCTTTGCTGAGTCACGTACCCCAAAGCCGATCACATCTTTGCTGTGTCACGTACCCCAAAGCCGATCACATCTTTGCTGGTCCGTACCCCAAGCGATCACATCTTTGCTGGTCACCTACCCCAAACCGATCACATCTTGCTGGTCACACCCCAAAGCCGATCACATCTTTGCTGAGTCACCTACCCCAAAGCGATCACATCTTTGCTGGTCACGTACCCCAAAGCCGATCACATCTTTGCTGAGTCACTACCCCAAAGCCGATCACATCTTTGCTGTGTCACCTACCCCAAAGCCGATCACATCTTTGCTGAGTCACTACCCCAAAGCCGATCACATCTTTGCTGGTCACCTACCCCAAAGCCGATCACATCTTTGCTGAGCACGTACCCCAAAGCGATCACATCTTTGCTGAGTCAGTACCCAAAGCCGATCACATCTTTGCTGTGTCACGTACCCAAAGCCGATCACTCTTTGCTGAGTCACGTACCCAAGCCGATCACATCTTTGCTGGTCACTACCCCAAAGCCGATCAATCTTTGCTGAGTCACGTACCCAAGCCGATCACATCTTTGCTGAGTCACGTACCCCAAGCGATCAATCTTTGCTGAGTCACGTACCCAAAGCCGATCACATCTTTGCTGAGTCACGTACCCAAAGCCGATCACATCTTTGCTGAGTCACGTACCCCAAAGCCGATCACATCTTTGCTGAGTCATACCCAAAGCCGATCACATCTTTGCTGAGTCACTACCCAAAGCCGATCACATCTTTGCTGAGTCACTACCCAAAGCCATCACATCTTTGCTGAGTCAGTACCCAAAGCCGATCACATCTTGCTGGTCAGTACCCAAAGCCGATCACATCTTTGCTGAGTCACTACCCAAACCGATCACATCTTTGCTGAGTCATGTACCCCAAAGCGATCACATCTTTGCTGAGTCACGTACCCAACCGATCACATCTTTGCTGAGTCAGTACCCAAGCCGATCACATCTTTGCTGAGTACGTACCCCAGCCGATCACATCTTTGCTGAGTCACGTACCCAAGCGATCAATCTTTGCTGAGTCACGTACCCCAAAGCGATCACATCTTTGCTGAGTCACGTACCCAAAGCTGATCACATCTTTGCTGAGTCAGTACCCAAAGCGATCACATCTTTGCTGAGTCACCTACCCAAAGCGATCACATCTTGCTGAGTCACTACCCCAAAGCGATCACATCTTGCTGAGTCACGTACCCCAAAGCCGATCACATCTTGCTGAGTCACTACCCCAAAGCCGATCACATCTTTGCTGAGTCACTACCCAAGCCGATCACATCTTTGCTGAGTCACGTACCCAAAGCCGATCACATCTTTGCTGAGTCACGTACCCCAAGCCGATCACATCTTTGCTGAGTCACGTACCCAAAGCCGATCACATCTTTGCTGAGTCACGTACCCAAAGCCGATCACATCTTTGCTGAGTCAGTACCCAAAGCCGATCACTCTTGTGAGTCAGTACCCCAAAGCCGATCACTCTTTGCTGAGTCACGTCCCCAAAGCCGATCACATCTTTGCTGTGTCACGTACCCCAAAGCCGACACATCTTTGCTGTCACGTACCCAAGCCGATCACATCTTTGCTGGTCATACCCCAAAGCCGATCACATCTTGCTGAGTCACTACCCCAAGCCGATCACATCTTTGCTGGTCATACCCAAAGCCGATCACATCTTTGCTGAGTCACGTACCCCAAAGCCGATCACATCTTGCTGATCACGTACCCAAGCCGATCAATCTTTGCTGTGTCAGTACCCCAAAGCCGATCACATCTTTGCTGAGTCACGTACCCAAAGCCGATCACATCTTGCTGTCATCCCCAAGCGATCACATCTGCTGGAGTACCCCAAGCGATCACATCTTGCTGATCACGTACCCAAGCGTCACATCTTTGCTGTCCGTACCAACCGATCAACTTTGCTGATCACTACCCCAAAGCGACAATCTTTGCTGGTCACTACCCCAACGATCAATCTTTGCTAGTCAGTACCAGCGATCACATCTTGCTGGTCCTACCAAGCGATAATTTTGCTGGTCACGTACCAAAGCCGATCACATCTTTGCTGAGTCAGTACCCAAAGCCGATCACATCTTTGCTGAGTCACCTACCCCAAAGCCGATCACATCTTTGCTGAGTCACTACCCCAAAGCCGATCACATCTTTGCTGAGTCAGTACCCCAAGCCGATCACATCTTGCTGAGTCACGTACCCCAAAGCCGATCACATCTTTGCTGAGTCACGTACCCAAGCCGATCACATCTTTGCTGGTCATGTACCCCAAAGCGATCACATCTTTGCTGAGTCACGTACCCCAAACCGATCACATCTTTGCTGAGTCATGTACCCCAAAGCGATCACCCATCTTTGCTGAGTACGTACCCCAAAGCCGATCACATCTTTGCTGAGTCACGTACCCAAAGCGATCACATCTTTGCTGAGTCACGTACCCAAAGCGATCACATCTTTGCTGAGTCACGTACCCCAAAGCGATCACATCTTTGCTGAGTCACGTACCCCAAAGCTGATCACATCTTTGCTGAGTCACGTACCCCAAAGCCGATCACATCTTTGCTGTGTCACGTACCCCAAAGCCGATCACATCTTTGCTGAGTCACGTACCCCAAAGCCGATCACATCTTTGCTGAGTCATGTACCCCAAAGCCGATCACATCTTTGCTGAGTCACGTACCCCAAAGCCGATCACATCTTTGCTGTGTCATGTACCCCAAAGCCGATCACATCTTTGCTGAGTCACGTACCCCAAAGCCGATCACATCTTTGCTGAGTCACGTACCCCAAAGCCGATCATATCTTTGCTGTGTCATGTACCCCAAAGCCGATCACATCTTTGCTGAGTCACGTACCCCAAAGCCGATCACATCTTTGCTGAGTCACGTACCCCAAAGCCGATCACATCTTTGCTGAGTCATGTACCCCAAAGGCGATCACATCTTTGCTGAGTCACGTACCCCAAAGCCGATCACATCTTTGCTGAGTCACGTACCCCAAAACCGATCACACCTTTGCTGAGTCACGTACCCCAAAGCCGATCACATCTTTGCTGTGTCACGTACCCCAAAACCGATCACATCTTTGCTGAGTCACGTACCCCAAAGCCGATCACATCTTTGCTGTGTCACGTACCCCAAAGCCGATCACATCTTTGCTGAGTCACGTACCCCAAAGCCGATCACATCTTTGCTGTGTCACGTACCCCAAAGCCGATCACATCTTTGCTGTGTCACCTACCCCAAAGCCGATCACATCTTTGCTGTGTCACCTACCCCAAAGCCGATCACATCTTTGCTGTGTCACCTACCCCAAAGCCGATCACATCTTTGCTGTGTCACCTACCCCAAAGCCGATCACATCTTTGCTGAGTCACGTACCCCAAAGCCGATCACATCTTTGCTGAGTCACGTACCCCAAAAGCCGATCACATCTTTGCTGAGTCACGTACCCCAAAGCCGATCACATCTTTGCTGAGTCACGTACCCCAAAGCCGATCACATCTTTGCTGAGTCACGTACCCCAAAGCCGATCACACCTTTGCTGAGTCACGTACCCCAAAGCCGATCACACCTTTGCTGTGTCACGTACTCCCAAAGCCGATCACACCTTTGCTGTGTCACGTACCCCAAAGCCGATCACATCTTTGCTGTGTCACGTACTCCCAAAGCCGATCACAGCTTTGCTGTGTCACGTACCCCAAAGCCGATCACACCTTTGCTGTCTCACGTACCCCAAAGCCGATGATCATACCATCTCTCCGACACACCTCTAAAACGCACTGACCCTGAGGTCACACCAAGAGCGTTCAGAGCTTGTTTAGCTTTTGATCCAGAATGAGTCATTGCACCCACGCCACTCGGACACTTCCATATTCGCTCTACCCCGAATCTGCCAGCAGTTACCTGGCAGATTCCCTGAGCCTGAAAATAAAAAGCCTTATGTGCTGGCAAGGTCTTGAAATAGTACGGGGGGAAGGGTTAAACGGGGAGCTGGAGGGGGAGGAAGGGGAACGAAATTTATGGAATACTAAACTGACACCACCAGAATGACTGAAAACGCCTTCAAATGGGAAGAGAGAGAGAGAGAGAGAGAGAAAGAGAGAGAGAGAGAGAGAGAGAGAGAGAGAAAGAGAGAGAGAGAGAAAGAGAGAGAGAGAGAGAGAGAAAGAGAGAGGGGGGCGGAAGAAATCTATGAAATACTAAACTGACACCACCAGAATGACTGGAAACGTCTTCAAATGGGAAGAGAGAGAGAGAGAGACAGAGACAGAGAGAGAGAGAGACAGAAAACAGAGATGAGAGAGAGAGAGAGAGAGGGGAGAGAGAGATGGGGGGGGGGGCGGAAGAAATCTATGAAATACTAAATTGACACCACCAGAATGACTGGAAACGTCTTCAAATGGGAAGAGACAGACAGACAGACAGACAGACAGACCCAGACAGACAGACAGATAGACAAAGACAGAGACAGACAGACAGACAGACAGAGACAGACAGACAGACAGACAGACCCAGACAGACAGATAGATAGACAAAGACAGAGACAGAGACAGACAGACAGACAGACACACAGAGAGACACACACACGGAGAGACAGAGAGGGGGGAGGGGGGGGGTTGAAAGGAGTAAATGGAAAGGAAGAGAAAAGTAACCTATGAAACATTAAGCTGACACCACTAGAATGACGGAAACATTAACCCTTTGCCACCTGCACCATATCTACCAACTGCAAAAACTTAACCCTTTGACTCCCTCACCCTATCCTGCAGGAAGCTGGTGGATAGGGTGAGGGAGTCAAAGGGTTAAGTTTTTGCTCTTCCAGCATGGTTGACAAAGAAGGATGCTGTTGGGCAGGCTGCAGGAGTCAAAGGGTTAAGATGGGCAGCCAACAGCCTTGTTTTTTAATAACACGGGCTGGGATTGAACTCGAGATATCAGGTTTTGAGTCCATTACTTGATCAAAAAGAACCAACCAGACCATGAAAGCATGATGGGCCACAGAATCTGGAACAAGTTTGTTTTTTTTCGATTTATTTTCAGAACGATATGATATATCCAAAACAAGTGTGACTGCCCGCGTTCAAGCAAACAGGAACCAGAAAAAAACACGAAAGAAGAATAAGAACGCGTATTTAATACAACAAGACGAGACAGGCGCAAATTTTCGGCCAACTGGCCTTTGTCAAGCGTGAGATTACAAACAAACAAACACCAGTTACAAAAATTATGAGAAAAAGACTGAAACTTCCCTGCTGCTGTGTCCAATGTGAGAAAAAGCAGGCCTTCGCTGCTATCCACTTTTTCTCACATTGGACACAAGCAGCAGGGAAGTTTCAGTCTTTTTCTTCTAATTTTGAATTTACACATTGAATACACTTTGAATTTTACCCTTTGAACTTCACACTTTGAACTTAATACTTGAAACTCGTCTGCCCTCTGAAAACGCGTGCAGCGCCCGTCTTTGCTATTTGTATCCCGGTCAGGTAGGCTACACTTTGAACTTTACCCTTTGAACTTTACGCTTTTTAACTTACCTGCCCTCAGAGAATCGAATTTCAGCCCCAAAGCGATAGACTTTTGACATCGATTAAAAAGACCTTGGCGATATCTCTCTCTCTCTCTCTCTCTCTCTCTCTCTAAGCGATAGACTTTTGACCTCGATCAAAAAGACCTTGGCGATCTCTCTCTCTCTCTCTCTCTCTCTCTCTCCTCTCTCTCTCTCTCTCTCTCTCTTTGCCCATGAACTAGCTTTTGATCCTGGGCCTGGGCCTGGGCGTCCTTGACTTTAAAATCGTGACTCTTGTTTATCTTGGCTTGCGGAGGTCGTGACCGGGTAGGTAAAGTGCAACGGTGTTAGCTGGCCAGGGGGTTATAACGGGGGGGGGGGGGGGGTGCAAAACTAGGTATACAGTATCACATCATTATT
>JAPXFY010002771.1:0-25102 GCA_030674185.1 Monoplex corrugatus
CATACACACACACATATATATATATATATATATATGTGTGTGTGTGCGCGCGCGCGCGCGCGTGTGTGTGTGTGTATGTGTGTGTGTATGTGTGTGTATGTGTGTGTGTGTATGTGTGTGTGTATGTATGTGTATGTGTGTGTGTGTGTGTGTGTGTGTGTGTGTGTGTGTGTGTTGGTGTGTGTGTGTGTGTGTGTGTGTTGTTGATGCAGTATAAACGCAGACATTAATGCAGTATAAACATAGTTCGATATACACAGCTGCCATTTTCTTCTACTGAACGAGGTATTTGGAAGTTGCCTACTTTTTTTGTTTTGTTTTTGTGCCAAGAGTTGTGTATTTATTATTGCCTTTTGAATACGCGTGGCAAAGGCCAAAAAAATGCGCCTGACTTGTTTTATCATATTAAACATGCGTTCTAATAGTATTTTTTTCTAGTTAATATTTGGCAGAGACTTTGATTCAGATTCCATAGTCACTTCATCATGAATGACAATAAACAATATAAAATCAGAAACAAGCAATAGTACCAATAGATCAGAAAGAAGACACAACTATATAAATCATTTGATAAATACAGGCCTTAATTATACAAACATACGCATGAACACACGCACACGCACAAACACACACACACTCACAGACATAGACACACACACACACATACACAGATACACACACATACGCATACACATGCACGTACGCACACACACACACACAGACAGGAAACAAGCGCACACACACAGAGACACATAATTTGCCACGCACCCAGGCTCACGAAAGTTGTCAAGCATTAATCTATAAAAGTTTGAGGGTGTTTCTGAAAGAGATGTGTTTTGAGTGTTTTTGTCTGAAACATCCAGACACTCACTTAGTCTTCAAGATGCTGGGAGGATGTTTCACGTAACTGGGCTAAAACAGAGAAGAATGTATTTCGGAGAGAACCTAGGTACGGTTATGAAAGAAGCTGCTTTAGACCTGAGAGCCTTGACGGGTTTTGTGCAACTTCCTGTGCTCTAAGAGTTATTTTCCTTTTGTTGTTTTTAGTAACCAGGAACTTGGAGTTATGTCCATAGGGTGAGTATTGGTCACTGTTGTGTTTACGAGGATCGTTGTAGAGATAAAAAATCTCAGAAGCTGCATTTCAGTCTGTGTCTTTCTTCAGAGTTGTACACAACTAATTATTGCCACGCGACATTGGTGAGCCCGACACTGAGCACTGTCACAAATGGCTGAAGGAATATCCTCTGGATATATTCTTGCTGACCTAGCAACACAACTTCAATTAGAAAAAAACACGAAAGAAGAATACGAACGCGTTTTTAATACAACAAGACAAGACAGGCGCAAATTTTCGGCCATCTGGCTTTTGTCAAGTGTAAGATTACAAACAAACAAACACCAGATACAAAAATTTTGAGAAAAAGACTGAAACTTCCCTTCTGCTGTGTCCAATGTGAGAAAAGGAATAAACTGACTAAGATGACATCATGTGTTTTTGAGTAAATATGATGTCAGAGTAGAAATGAGAACTATGACGCACTAGCGAAGAGTAGTGTTTGGAATGTAAAGGATACCAGTACTGAATAATGCAGAAGAGAAAATATAGGCATATGTTCGACAGAATGGGAAGATATTTAACCAAGAGGTATTATGGCTGATGTAAATGGATCGTGCCTAGTGCAATGAATCCGATCTGAACTTGGAATAGGAAGAAAAACATCCTAAACCAACAGCCAAGGAGCTGAAGGGAAAACTGTTCCATAAGCCTGCTCATCGGGAACCTCCTCGCAACACCTAAACCAACAGCCAAGGGGCTGAAGGGAAAACTCTTCCGTAAGCCTGCTCATCGGGAACCTCCTTGCAACACCTTTCCCGAAGTAGAATATTACATCAACAAATGCCACAAAGAAATATGTTCTCTGAATATGCGGCCAAGGAGATGTTCAAATATCACCAAGGAAGAAAATGACGCGCTACACTCTCTCATAAAACAGAGACGACATTGTCATCAAACCAGCCGATAAAGGTGGCGCTATTATTGTATGGGACAGGACTCTTTACATGCAGGAAGCCCTGAAACAGTTTCATCATCAAGCGTTTTACAAAAAAATTGGACAAACCTGCACACATGACCAATCATGTTAAGATATCTAAACTTATCAACAGCCTAATATCATCCAAGCAGCTGCCTGCAACTGCCACACTACTCATCAAACAACTTCCAGTCCAATCACTTTTCTATTTACTTCCAAAAATACATAAAGCAAACAACCCTGGCCGTCCTATTGTGTCAGCTTGCAATTGTCCAACTGAAAATATTTCTCAGTTTCTTGACACCATTTTGCAACCTATAGTTCAGTCTTTGCCTACCTTCATCAAAGATAACTAACCCCACACGCTGAATATGATTGAAATGATAAATATAGACCACACCTTCAAGCCGAAATATTTGTTCACTTTAGATGTCACCTCTCTGTACACAAGTATACCCCACTCTGGTGGATTAAAAGCTGTCTAACATTTTCTAGACAAAAGACCTGATCAGACACTGTCTACATCAACCCTCATCTGACTGGCAGAACTGGTCTTGACAATAAACACATTTTCATTAAGAGAGGAGACATTTTCACAAATCAGCGGAGTCGCAATGGGTACTAAAATGAGCCCCCAGCTATGCCTGTCAGTTCATGGGATTCTTGGAACAACAAATCTTACAGCAATACAAAAAAACTAGACCTGAAGTATACAAAAGATACATTGATGATGGCATTGGTGTAACATCCCTCAGTCACGACCAACTCCTAGAATACATTCACTACGTTCAAACTTGTCAACCGTCCATCAAGTTCACGTATGAAATTTCAAACACATCCGTGAACTTTCTTGACAGAACTTTCAATTCGATCTGAAAAACTGATTACTACAATCCACTACAAGGCAACAGATTCCCATTCTTATCTGGACTATCGATCATCTCACACTTCCTACACCAAAAAAAGCATTCCTTACTCTCAGCTCTTGCGACTACGATGCTTGTGCTCAAATGATGATGACTTCCATGACAAAGTAGATGAAATGATCAGATTCTTCCTATGTAGACATTACCCACTGAGTTCCATCAATGAAGCCTGTAAAAAATCAACTCTGTCTCTAGATCAAATGCCCTCCATTCTGAGCCAAAAGCTGCCACAGACGATCGTCCGGTTCTCAGTTTAGTCTAACACCCTTCTATGTACCGTGTGAAAAAATCATCTTGTCCAACTGGGATATTCTACAGTCCAGTCCTACTGTAGCTGACATTTTTTACCAGTTTCCTTTAATTTTCCATAAACGAGACACGAACCTCCGTGACTTGCTGGTCCGTTCAAAACTCAGAAAACCTGCCAGCCAACCTCCAAGAACCTCTCCATGTAACAAACCCAAATGCAGGACATGTCCTTTCGTGTGCTCAGCCACCACAGTCAGAGGCCCCAAATCACACATGAAAATTACAAAAAAATTTAACTGTCAAGCCTATAATATTGTCTATTTGATCAGCTGCACTAAATGTTTTCAACTGTACATTGGTGAAACTGGACGTACCCTTGATACGCGTTTCAAGGAACACTTGGCTGACATCCGACATCAAAAAGGTAAAACTATCTCAAATCATTTCAACCAGTCGGATCACTAAATCAACAACATCCGAGTGAAAGATCTGTGGCTTCTATACAGTAACAGCACCATAGACAGGAAAGACAGAGAATCCCATCTTATAGATAAACTTGGTACGCGCAAGCCACATGGACTCAATGACACACCATAAAGATTTCCTCAACTGAATTCAGTATCATGCCACTTCATGCATTTTTATCTGGACATGGCTTTGCGTGCATGTACTTTTACCTTGGTGTGTATGTGTATGCGTATGTATTCGATCAAATGTATATGTATAACATTTCTTGTCCCTCATGTATACTTTATGTTTAAACTGCTTGGATGATTTTATGCATACTATTGTCTTCTTTTAATGTGCCCTTGAGTCCATGTATGTTTTATCTCGATGATGATTTACTGAAATAGACCATATTATCACCATTTTCCCATCCCAGTGAGGTATTGGCTTTGCGGCTGCACATATGCCTTTTTATTCTCATTTTTATTTTTAGTTTTATTTTCATTTTTATTTTAAATTCAATCTGTTTGAATTCTCCTTTCACAAGACAGGCCCGGCCGCATCTGACTAAGGGTTTTTTTTTTTCTCCAGGAACTCCGGTTTTCCCTTCAGCCCCTTGGCTGTTCGTTTAGGATGTTTTTCTTCCTATTCCAAGTTCAGACCGGATTTATTGCACTAGGCACGTTCCATTTACATCAGCCATACCTCTTGATTAAATATTTTCCCATTCTGTCCAACATATGCCTATATTTTCTCTTCTGCATTATTTAATACCTCTTGATTAAATATCTTCCCATTCTGTCGAACATATGCCTATATTTTCTCTTCTGCATTATTCAATACTGGTATCCTTTACATTCCAAACACTACTCTTCGCTAGTGCGTCATAGTTCTCATTTCCACTCTGACATCATATTTTCTCACATTGGACATGGCAGCAGGGAAGTTTCAGTCTTTTTCTCAAAAGTTTTGTATCTGGTGTTTGTTTGTTTGTAATCTTACGCTTGACAAAAGCCAGTTGGCCGAAAATTTGCGCCTGTCTTGTCTTCTTGTATTAATACGCGTTCATATTCTTCTTGCGTGTTTTTTTCTGGTTCCTGTTTGCTTGAACGCAGGCAGTCACACTTGTTTTGGATTTCGAACACAACTTCAAGCTCCAACTGCTCAGTCTAACCAGATCAACACAGTGTCTGTCACACTACCTGAATTTTTGACAAAAATCATCAGAAGTTTGGTTTGCAAGGGTGGGAGCCCAGTTTGGCACCAAGGGCACAAGTAAAGATCAAACAAAATATGACTACATTGTCAGTGCACCTGACGTTAACACAGCAGAGGAAATTCATCCAACCCACCAGCTGTCAACAAATATAAACACCTTGAAGACAGCTCTAACTAAGACTTTTGGTGAGTCTCAGGTCAAAATAAATGCTGAACTTCTCAATCTGAATGGATTTGGTGAGAAACGCCCTGGTTGTTCTACTGCTGAGCTTGTCTGTGGCTCAACTTTTCACCAGCCACTGGATGCACGCACCATGGAACCAGACTCGACGTTTCTCAAACATATCCTGCACACCATGCGTACTGTGCTGTCACATGCTCTAACGTTCCATTGAAACCAGCCTGCCTATTTACCTTCAAACTTGGCCTCCACTGGGTACGTCTAAGTCCGAAACAACTCTCATTGTCACCCACTCCAACATCCCGATGATGGCCCCTACTGCATGATCGACACCAGTAACAAGTTCTACATTCTTGATATCAAGTCTGTTCAGAGAAGGTCTCTGTGGACCGTCTGAAAGTTGCATTTGTCACGCTGCTCACGACTTCACAGATCAACACCCTGGTTCGTCTGCTATGAGGATCTGTCTACATCATTGATGACAACAACCTCTGCAGCAAGTTCTGCAGAGCCGTCAACATCACATCCACCATCTCCTGCCAGAGATCCTCATATCACAACTTGGTCTGGGCGCATTTCACGTCTGCCACAAATATTTTGATGACATTGATTATGAAAACAATTCGGTACGTAGTTGCACTTCGCTGGGGGGGGGGGGGGGAGCAACTTCCTGTGATCTAAGGATATTTTTTTCTTAGTGTTACTTTTAGTAAACAGGAACTGAGAGTAATGTCCCTCGGGTGAGTTTTGGTCACTACTGTGTTTGTGAAGATCGTTGTAGAGACTAAAAAAAAATCTCAGATGCTGCACTTCAGCCTGTGTCTTTCATTAGAGTAGTATGCAATAATTATTGCCACTCTACAGTTTGTGAGGCGGGAGAAGTTCCCACATACATTGACATCGTATTCAAAATTATACATTAAAAGCAAAGTGTGGCAACTTTTTACATGTATACTCAATTTATGCTTCGATTGGATGCAAATGTAGTTTTCGCAAGAGCGCTTTTGCACTTCATCATTTGCTCTCCTGTGGGACAAGTCGAACCTGATTTGGATTCGTTTGATTATCGCTGAATTGAACAACGTAAGACTGTCATCGTTCAATCAAACGAGAACCAGAAAAACATGAAAATAGAATCAGAATACATATTCAATACAGCAAAACAAGACAGCGCATTTTTTGCCAATTGGCTTTGTCAAGTGTAAACGTAGGACAACAAATAACAAACAATAAACACAAAAGCCAGTGGAAAAACAAACCAAACTTCGCTGTTGTCTGGACAAGCAGGGGCAAAGGACTGATATGAAATCATAAAGTATTTGTGAGTAATGGTAATTGTGAAGAGGGGAGACAATCGATGTCTTGGGGAAGTGAAATGAATTCTACAATGTAAAAATGGTCATGTCATATTATTATTGCTTTATCCTGAAGAGGGTACGAGGCCAAAACATAGAAAATCAACTACAATGTACTTGCTGAATGCAGTTTCTCGAGTATAAATGTATACATGTCCATTAAACAATATATGTCATCATCATCATCATCAGGTTCCTCGCCACATGGCGTTGGCGATCATGGCCTTCCAACTGTTTCTCTCTCTTGTTGCCTCAAGCACCTCTTCCACCCTCTCTGTCCTCAACCACTCTGCAAGTCCGTCCAATATCTTCTCCCTGGGTCTACCTGGTGCTCTCTTTCCCTCTAGCTTTCCCGTTGTGACCAGGTATTCCAATTCCCCTTTCCTCATAAAATGGCCTATAAATGTTGCCTGTCTTTTCCTAATCTTCCTTATGAATGATCTTCTTGTGTCTGCCTCCATCAAGACTGTCTCGTTTGTTTTCTTTGCTGTCCATGGAACTCTCAACATTCTTCTTAGAAACCACATCTCGGCTGCCTCAATCTTGTTCTGGCTTTACTTTTTGACTGTCCATGCCTCACATCCATATAAAAGTATTTGTTCTATATAACATTTAAGAACTATGTTCCTGATGTTAATCGATAGGCATTTGTTGGTAAGAATGCTTGTCATCTTCTTGAATGCTGTTTTGGCTTGGCCAATTCTACCAGCTATTTCTGATGTGCATCTGCCGTCTGACGAAATGATTGTTCCCAGGTATTCAAACTTATCAACCTGTCTCAAGGTTGTGCCATTTGCTGCTGTTTTGCGTGAGGGAATTTTATGTTTTTTACTGATCACCATGACTTCAGTCTTCCTGCTGTTTAGTTACAACCCCTTACCTTTGCTTTCTATTTCTAGTATGTTCACAAGGTTTTGTAGGTCCTTTTCTTTTTCTGCAATTAGCGCAGTGTCATCTGCGTATCGAATGTTGTTTATCATTATATACACCAATGAAAAAACCCATGGGCATGTTTTATAAAGCAGGAATTGAAACAGGTAAAAACAAAGAAACGTCAAGTTGTATGTGTAGCTGCAAAATCAAGGCCTCACTGAACTGGTGTGTGAAAAAAGGGGGGAGGGGAGGGGGAAATGATACGATTTATTTCAGTTGAAAAAACATAACATGTTGGAAAGAAAGCATTACTCATGCATATGAGTGCACAATAAAAACAGATTGTATCCAAGTGATATAAACATGGCTGTATGTGGGTGGACAAAAGAATTAATGCTATACACTCGATCAATACATATGCCAGCACATACACACCAACAGGTAAACTGCAAGCACATGACAGAATCGTGTGCATATGAAGAAATGAGACCAGCGTAAATGCATGCATATGAAAGAATCACTGTACTGCATTCTGTAGAGGAAGTCGTTATGGTTTGTCATTGAGAACATATGGCGTATATGTTCCAAGTTTATCTATAAGATAGGATTCCGTTCTCTTCTGTCTCTGATGCTTTTACTGTACAGTCATGTTTACATTACTTGTATCTGATTCACGACATCTTTTAGTTGCCGTTTGTTCAGTTAGCCTGTATATCCGTGAAAAGAGTTAATTTTCGGTAGTCTCAATGTCAACTAGCACACAAAATGATTTCTTTTCTTGTACTCAACATCTTCCGTAGTTTAGCTTTTAATTCCGTAACATATACTCACGAAAGGCATCTGCTGGGTTCGTGACGATAATGCTATGAATTTCATAAAGCTCCATCAGATTTACCCTCCACCAATGGTAAGGCTTCGTGTCCAGTGGAGCAGTTTCAGCACATGGATATCCAATTTCTGTGAAGCCGTCCACTGCATTTCTCGGAAAAAAATATGCATATGTTTTGCTGGAGGCTGCTGGCTTGTTTAGAGCAACGCTGATCAATTCTAAATGGAAAAACAGAAAACACAACATACTGAGATACATACCAGCTCACACTCATAAGAAACAGTTGCACATGAAAAGATAACTACACCTTGCATACTAGGTCATATGAAAAGAAACACACATTGCAGGACTATAAATCTTACAGTTCTTATAATGCAAACCCAAGCTCATCATAACAAGATAACAAGATAACAAGATTTTATTTCAGCCCAGTGCATAGACACAAGGAAAATATTTTGGCTATACATACAATCACACTCACGCCTCACAACAATTACAATATTCAACATCATAAAAGACAAATACGTGGGTCATCCACGGAATCGAAGAAACACACGCACACA
This sequence comes from Monoplex corrugatus, assembly GCA_030674185.1. Taxonomy (NCBI): domain Eukaryota; kingdom Metazoa; phylum Mollusca; class Gastropoda; order Littorinimorpha; family Ranellidae; genus Monoplex; species Monoplex corrugatus. The sequence continues at coordinate 8,678 of JAPXFY010002771.1, forward strand.
ACACACACACACACACTCTCACGCCAAGGCGCCCATATCCACTAATCGTTGGTTCTGCCCTGCCAGCTAATTAACAGCGCGCATCTGTCCTTCTCCTTCCACTCTCCACGCCACCCTCGCCCATCCTGTGGAGTATAGACTTACAGATTGACCTAGATTCGATAGGCCTACTCTGTGCCAGTATCAGTCACTTCCTACACTCAATCCCTCCCGAAAGATCGCAGCAGTTACAAAGCACTGCTGTAGAGTGAAGGACTCTGGTCAAACCTGCCTGGCTAAAAATAGTACTCGCAGGCGATGCCGGCTGGCAGAAAGGTACATGTAGTAACTGGAGGCTGTCAGAATGGCTGGGAAAATGCAGCCCTACACCCACACCCACACACGCACTCAAGCACACACACATACACCCCCCCCCCAACACACACACACACACACATACAGCCCCCCCCCCACACACACACACACAATAGCTGGGCAATGACAACCAGACTACCAAGACTCCCATAAAGGGGGTAGAAGAAGTGAAATTTGGTTGATTTAGCTGCTTTCTTGGTAGCCTGTTGTTTTAGAGATGACGCAAAAAAAATTACAGTTGATACATCAGGTCTATCATTCATCTCATTTCTCTATTACGTTTGTCATTGTACTGTAGTAGTAGCAGTAGGGCTAGAAATATGTGCAATCAATTCCTTTACGTATGGCATGGTACAGAAACAAGTTTCATATATCACATTATGTAAGACAACTTTCATTTATCAAATCATGTAAATGCTATACCCCCAGCTTTTATTTGAAGACTTCCTTACATGCATTTATGCTAGGGGCAATTGTTGTATTTGTTAGTGAGTTCTTCAAGGGTACAACAGCATTAGTAAACATATTTTACTTTTCATTTTGCCAAAGAATTTTGTATATCACCACTTCCATATATGCATAGCATACAGAATATGTACATGTAAACGTACTCTGAAAGCCAAGAATATGTAAACGTACTCTGAAAGCCAACTTGATCAGCTGTCACTCACATCAACATTACCAATTGGGAAGATACTTTCCTGAACAGAGTAAGCCAGAGACAGCAGTGCACACAGGGCACAGTCACACTTGAACAGTGTAGAACACCTGTTATTTAACAGAATATTGGCCAGCAGAAACAAAACCCGAGGCCACAGGACACCTTTTCATGCAGTGCCTTTAGAAGAACAATTGTCATACATCTCCAGGATCAGTGTTAAATTCCACAAGGAGACTCATACCAGACGACGTAAGTGAGTATCCCCACTCATTTCCTTAATCGGCAACAGGAATGGATATGTTGTCTGTCCATAGTCAAATGGTTGGGTTTTTATTCACCAGCTTCGTCAAGGAAGAGGTAGATGTTGCTGCTAATCAAAGTGCCAGTGTTCCTTAGAGTCAGGTCTTTGACGAGGATGCCATTCTGTGTCTCTTTGATGACTGGGTATCCATGAATTACCTAAGCCCCCAAGTATGGAGCCCTAGTCTGACGTTCTTTCGGTAATAGGACACATTTCCAACATGGTTGGATGATTGTCCATCGAACCAGAAATGGGTATCACCTCAGAAACACCTGGCTTGCAGTTCAGAATTTCCAAACTTAATCAGATGGACAGAACAGTCAGTCAGATCGAAGACAATTCCAAAGACACCTGGCACCAAGGCTTCTGCCAGTCTCTTTACTGTTGAACAGCAGCTGGTCTGTGCTGTTCAAAAGTGACTGTGTCCTGTGTGCTCTGCTGTCATCAGTTTACTCTGTTGTGGACAATGTCTTCCTAGTTGGTGGCGTTGATGTTAGGTGTTATTTACATAATTACAAATACATTAGCTTGTTTACTTATGTTAACTCTAAGTGAATTGAAATAAAATATGTATGTCAAAAAAACTTTCATTGTTACAAAACTATTATCATTGCTAAACTGACATAAATTACGTACGCTCTCATTTTGTTTCCTGATACAGTGTTCATTATTCATTGAGAAGGGTTTACTTGTGTTTCTTTATTACTGATTGCTACAGTCATTGCTGCACCTTCAACTAATGTGTCAATCTTGTCGTTATACAAGATGGCACAATGAGATATGATTTAAATTGCTCTTACCTTTTCTCCTTTTGTCTGAAAGATGAGGCGATTTTTCCACTGGAACAAAAATGAATCGATTTATCATGGAAGACTAAATTTTGAAGGCTGTGAAAATGACACTTACTGATAATGTCTCACTTTATGATGACTAAAAATCAGCAAGTCTAGTTTTATTTTTACATCTTTCCCTTTTTCGTTTCTGTTTTTTTTTCAGATATCACAATTTGAGTTGTTTCCCATAAAGAGGGAAGCATGTAGGGAATAATGCTATTTATCTTTTAGATAATTTGAAAATGATAAACTTGAACAGACAGAGGGTAATGCATGCATCCATCTCTCTCCTCTCTCTCTCTCTCTCTCTCTCTCTCTCTCTCTCTCTCTCTCTCACTCTCTCTCTCCCTCTCACCTTCTCTCTCTTTTTTCTCTATCTCATTCTTTGTTCTTTCAGAATGATGTTCATGTGCTTTCTTCTCCTTGTCTCCTCGGTTTTTCTTCTCTTTCTCCAGAAGACTGCTTTGGGAATGTGCTTCTGTGTGTGTGTGGATGGAGTAATGCTGGCTTCAGTTTATTGTTGCTTTCTCCTTGGGTCTTCCTCTTTTGTTCCTGGTGTTCCAGACTTGTACCTGGTATCTCTTGAAGTACAAGTTACTGGTGATGTTACCAGTATTCATCATTCAAACCTACCGAACCTTGATTCAGACATTTATCATTCGCATTGTTTACGATAAATTGATGTAAATTACATTACGGCTTTACTTTGTCTTCTAATATAATATATTCATTACTAAGTGAGGAAGTTTCCCATACCTGCCACAGTCATTGCTGTACCTTCAGCTATTATGTCAACCTTGTCGTTATATAAGATGGCACATCATTCAAACTGTTCTTACCTGTTTTGCTTGTGTCCAAAAGATGAGGTAATTTTCCCACTGCAACAGAAATGTACCAATATATTATCATGGAAGACTCCAATGCTGTGAAGCTTGATAGTGCTTACAATATCTTACTTTGTGACGACTAAACATCGGCACATCTAGGTCTAGTCTCCCCCCACCCACATCCCCACTTTTTTGTGATTATTTAGTTGGAGATCAGAGTTTGGGTCATTTCCCAGAGAGTGGGAAAAGTATATAAAATCTTGCCATTATCTTTGAATAATTTCAAAATAACGAACTTGGATGGACAGAGATAATTCATACATTAACCTCTCTCCCTCCCTCACTGCACCCCCCTCTCTCTCTTCTTTCTTTTCTCATTCTTTATTTTTTTTAGATTGATGTTCACGGTAATTTATTGTCCTAGTCTCCTTGGTCTTTCTTCTTCTCCAGGGACTGCTGTAGGGGGTTTGCTTTGGTGATGGTCATATGTTGGCTACGTGAGTGGATGGCGTGATTCTGGTTTCAGACGCACGTTGTCTTTTCCTTGGATCTTGTTCTCTTGATTCTTGTCTTCGTGAACTGTACCAGATGTTTCTTTAAGTACAACTTGCTGGTGATGTTACCAGTATTCATCATTGCCACCTACTGAACGTTCATTCATATAATTGCCATTGAGGTTAGTTGTCATTCTTTTAGTTCCAAGTTATTACAGCCAGGTTCCCGTTTTTATATATCTCTTCAGTGGGTATAGCATAAAATCACATTGTTACTTTATACCTTATAACCTTTTGTCTCAACTGTTAGAGCGTCATGCTTATAACACAGGGGTCATCGATTCCACCCTGAGACAAGCCACAGTTATGTCCCTTGGGAGGGCCAGTTTTATCCATGATCTGTTTCTTTTCCAATAGAACTGTGGGTTCAAGATCTGATACATTGAGTTCAGTCCTAGTTTGCAACATAAAAATGGCCTTTCGCTTTTCATCTTCAAATCCGATCATTCTAGGATGTTCTGAGTTTCTTCCCATCCTGTCACAATTCTAAGACTTTGTCAGAACAAAAGGCTTTGTGCAGGCTTCAGAAATCTGTGATGTAACTACTGGCAGATCTGGATGGAGCACATATGGAATTGTCCATGAACCCTTCCTAACAAACCCCAAAGTCAATATTTGATAAATGCATAAAACACTGCAAGTGAGTAACAATAATACTGGACAAAGCTTTAACTCTTCCTGTACGTTAAGAGTTTTCAGACTGGACGCAGGGTTCATCTGCGACCGATTTTGGAACAGGGGGTAAGGTCAGTAAAACACTTGTAGATATATTTGTATTCAGCATAAAACAAAAATGTTGTTATAAGGTTGTGCAGAATAAAATTCTAAACGGCATACAGGTAATAAAATTATGATAATGTTCATTATATAAAACTTGACCTGTGAGTTTTGCATGCATACTATTTGATGCAGATAATTTTTCATGCATACAGTTAGTACTAAGCTGCAGCCGACCAGGTAATCCATATAGCTCCAAAGTTAAAGAAGAAAAACTGTTCCTCAACATCCATTTAATGAACACAACACCTAAAAAAATTCATTTTTCATATAATATGAAGTTAAATAACATTGATCATTGTCAGGTCACGCACCTAAAATAACACAAAACTACTGTTATTACACCACTGTCCATCCTGGGCTTGCACTGATGTTAGGCCTACTTTGAGCAGGCCTGCCGCTATCCTTGTCACTCTCCCCCCTACAACCCACATCACCACTGTCACCAGGAGAATCAACCGATCTGCCTTGTTTCTGCCCCAATGTGCCAGTAGATGATGTAAAAGAAACAGAAAGGGAGAGGCGTGGTCTCTTTGCAAAACAAGAAGGCCCTTCCCGATCGTCAACACTTGCTTCTTCGACTTGGCACTTGATGCACTCTCAACAGAGCTATCATCACTGTCACTTGCAGCTATTTCATCATTTCTGAAAAAGTGCGACAGCCTGAGCAGCAGTGAGCCTAACAGAACGCCAACTGCCTGACGCCATAGCAACTCCACTTACGAAAGTGAAAACATATCAACAAACGAGGCGCACACACAAAGAAAACACATGGAATGACAAAGCAAAATGGCTGAAAAGGAAAAAGAAGTATCTGACTGTTGTTATCTGCCGTCATGCAGTTGTATGTATTTCATTAAATGGTGAAGAAACGCAAACACAAAGTGACGAACCGTGCCGAACCGCAGTGTGCGGCTCGCCGGCCATTTTGAAAGTCAGCCAAGCCGCTCACTGCGACTCGTCGGAAGGAAGTGTCAACTGTTAATCTATTTTGTTTTCTTCCAAATATTTTAAAGATGCTTCTGACCCTCCAGTGTGTTAGTTATGTTACATTTGTTTTTCTCCAGTGTGTTACTCCATGTTACATTTGTTTTTCTCCAGTGTGTTGCTCCATGTTACATTTGTTTTTCTCTGTGTGTTACTGTCATGTTGCATTTGTTTTTCTCCAGTGTGTTAGTTATGTTACATTTGTTTTTCTCCAGTGTGTTACTCCATGTTACATTTGTTTTTCTCCAGTGTGTTATTCCATGCTACGTTTGTCTTTCTCCAGTGTGTTACTGTCATGTTGCATTTGTTTTTCTCCAGTGTGTTACTGCCATGTTACATTTGTTTTTCTCCAGTGTGTTACTGCCATGTTACATTTGTTTTTCTCCAGTGTGTTACTGCCATGTTACATTTGTTTTTCTCCAGTGTGTTACTATCATGTTATATTTATTTTTCTCCAGTGTGTTACTGCCATGTTACATTTGTTTTTCTCCAGTGTGTTACTGCCATGTTACATTTGTTTTTCTCCAGTGTGTTACTGCCATGTTACATTTATTTTTCTCCAGTGTGTTACTGCCATGTTGATCATGATGTCATGCTTTCGATATACATATGTTCACGCACTCAAACACATGCAAAAAGCATTCGTCCATCACATAACAAACAGCACGCGCTCCTTCCAACCAATGGCACTAAACAAACTGCGATATATTCTTTTTTTGCATTTATTATTATTAACTTTCACCCATCACTCATACAACATACAACATACACAACCACGCACCTTCATACATGTACTCTTTCTCTCCTCCTTCGTTTTCTCCTCCCTCTTCGTCTCCTATTCCTCGTTTTCTTCTTATTCTCCTTCTTTTCTTTCTTCTTCCTCGTCTCCTTCTTCCTCGTCTCTTTCTTCCTCGTCTCCCTTTTCCTCGTCTCCTTTTCCTCATCTCCCTCTTCGTTTCCTTCCTCGTCTCCTTCTTCCTCGTCTCCTTCTTCCTCGTCTCTTTCGTCCTCGTCTCCCTTTTCCTCCTTATCCTTATTATTCGCCTTTTTTTTTATTTTTCTTCTTTTTTTTCTTCTTCTTTTTCTCCTTTTTCTTTCTCACCGTTTTCTTCTCCTTCCTCTTCTTGTTCTTCTTCTCCTTTATCTAATTCTTTCTTTCTTCTCTTTTTATTTGTTTCGCCTTCTTTTCTTCATAACTTTTTCGCGTTCTTCTTGTTCTTTTTCTTCTCCTTCTCCTTTCTATAGGCGGTTGTTTTGGAGACTCCTTCCTCTGGGTGGATTCTTTGGTGACTGCTTCGCAAAACCTATTCCACCTTTTGTTTTTTAACTTGGGTGAGCTGTTTTCCGAAAACTCAATCCTACCACACATGCACACACAAAATTTCCTTCCGCACGCAGCATAAAACTCATGCATACATCACTCCATGCACACGACACAAAAATCAAGAGCACGCACCACCCTGCGCACATGACATATGGCATCAATTTTATTTCAACCTTGTATTATGTTGCTTAAAACAATGTTTTATTAATGTCGAGAGAATTTGTACTTACACGGTATGAAAGAAAATGCCATCTTGTAAAGAGGGTCTCCTACACCAGACAGGGTCTTGGTGAGGAACAAGGATTCCTGTAGGGGCCAGCTGGCAATGTTCTTTAGTTCTTGTGCCTCTGGGACTCCAATACCAACTACAATGATGTGAATACCTGTCAACATATCATGCAATCGTATCTAACATATGTCATACAATCATTTATATCATATAATTATGTCTAAACTATTGAGTGAATCTTCAATCTAATTTCCTATTTTACCTATTCAGCAGTGGTAGGCATTTTCAGATCTAGAGAAATATAGGTATGTGTTATGTGGGTAAAGAATTGTTTAATTTGCACCCATGCCACTAACTAAGTCTCTTAAACACCTCCAGACCCACTGAAACTGAGCTCACCAAGACACCAGACCATAAAGTGCCACAATATCTATGGCAAGTTTTGACAGTGCTGTGATGATGAGAATGGGGATATTAGTGGAGTTACACAGTGACAGTGCTATAATCTATGCTTACTTCTACAATAATATTATGTCTGGCATCAGCCAGTCCTGAGAAATACTGAGTCATGTAGTGTTCATCAGAAAATTTGAGCAGCCTCTCAAAGTAACACTGATGATGTTGATGATGTGGATGAGATTTGACATTGTGGTCCCAGTCTTCTCAACAAGCTCATAGCACGCTCAACTCTAGGTAGGATCCCACAGGGCTGAAAAATATCACAATATTTTTTTTAATGTTGGAAGCACTAATCCACCACCACCCAGCCTCCTGAAATATGTTATAACTTTGCGAGTGCTGCAGTTTTATTGTGTATAAAAAACGGTATTAAAGACATACTGACCAGAATCTTTTAATTAAGCTAATGCTAACTGTGAACTGAATCTGTCCATATTTTCAAGCTCACACCTGAAAGGTGTCATGGGATGATGAACCTGGCACCTGTATCTAGAGATGGGAGGCCTGGCATAGAGTCATGTTGTAGACTGGAGTGTGTCTGCCAAACCACTTGACTCCCTGTTGTGTGATGTAATGGGTGACAGATGTTGTCCCAATAATCTTTCACACGGCTTCGCTTCTAATCATGTCTCTTTACCTTTTTTAAGCCTATGTTCAGGTGTATATATGGTTCAGTAAATTACTCAAAACTTTTGACTTAAGATTAAGATTCCAATCTCCATCTCTCCCTCTCTCTCCCTCCCTATATCTCTAAAATAATCATTCTGAGTTCTTGTGTGATGTGTAGTAGTAGTAGTAGGCCTCCTTCGGTCATGACTGACCATGGACACAGTACATCCGTTCTAATGTCTAGATGGGCTGTCTGCTTGGTCCAAGCAGCGTCGCCTGTGACTGTACAGACCAATGCGAGAGAGGCAGTCTCTGTCGCAGCGGTCGCATGTGTATGCTGATGCTGGTCTGTTGGCTGTCATCCCTTTTCTGCGAACTCGCTTTTCGGCTGCAGCAGCTGACAGTTTGTCCTCACCAATCCGCAGCTGTTTCTTGAAAGTAGTTCTCCAGCTGTTGCGGTCGTCTGCGAGGTCCTCCCAGGACTCAGTGTTGATCTCAAGCGCCTTCATGTCACGCTTGCAAACGTCTTTGTATCTCAGCTGTGGGCGGCCAATGTTTCTCTGCCCTGTGGCAAGCTCACCATAAAGGATGTCTTTTGGGATGCGACCATCTTCCATGCGGCGAACGTGGCCCAACCAGCGCAGCCGACGCTGTCTCAGCATGGTATGCATGGCTGGGAGGCCAGCGCAGGTTAGGACTTCGGTGTTGGTCACCTTGTCTTGCCAGGAAATGCCAAGTATGCGCCGTAGGCTTCTCAGGTGGAAGGTATTGAGCCTTTTCTCCTGATGAGCATGCGTGGTCCATGCCTCGCTGCCATACAGCAAGGTGCTGAGGACACAGGCGTTGTATACAGCCATCTTTGTCTTTGTGGTCAGCTTGGGATTTGTCCACACCCTTTGTGTGAGGCGGGCTAGTGTTGTGGCTGCCTTCCCGATCCTCTTGTCGACCTCTGTGTCAAGGGAGAGGTTATCGGTGATGGTGGACCCAAGATATGTGAATTGATGGATGGCTTCAAGCTCGTAGTCATCAATGGTGATGGCTGGTGGAGATGGCGTGTCTTGGCCCAGGACGTTTGTCTTCTTAAGACTAATGGTCAGACCAAAATCTTTGCAGGCCTGGGAGAAGCGGTCCATTAGTGACTGCAAGTCCCGCTGAGTACATACATGCATAATTGTGTGTGTGGATGTTTATGTGTGTTGATTCTTTTTTCTTCCGTTCCCCATTCCCACTGAAAACCTTTTTGGCACTATTATAATGGCCATTAGCCCACGTCTTAAAAGTCGTATGAGTCCTGCGGTCTCTCAGATAATAACACTAAAATAAAATGACCATGGTTGTTCTTCGTTTCTTCAGCCTCTTTGGTGACAGCAGCAGAATTCATATCTGAGGTAGCGGTAGTGATGAGGAGAATAACGTTAGGTACGTCAGAACGATCCCCATTGCGTGCAGAGAACATCTCTGTTTTCGCCATCTGTGGAAAGGAAGCAAAATATCAAACAGATGTTGATAGGCTAAAGACAAGACAAGACAAGATAGGATAGGACAACATTCTTTATTCATGAAACTTACAGAATAACCAACAAATATTATTTTTCATGTAGCCTTCGCCCTGAGGTGGAAAAATCAGATAATGAAAAATGATGTCAAATGAAAATAATAATCATGGACAGGAGAAAGAGAAAGAAGAAAGTTAACGACGTCAATAGGTGCTCCTGCGGAGCACCTTCGTCCGGTAGGGACTGTCATATGGCGCAGGTGACACCAGACCGCCAACCAGCTACTGCGACCAAAATTAAATTCAAACACACCAAAATAGCAACTTGGAACATCAGAACAATGTTGCAGAAAGGTAAATTAGACAACAGCAAAATGGAGATGGAAAAGCTTAACATCAGTATTTTAGGACTAGGGGAAGTGAGATGGAAGGGGGCAGGCATGATAACATCAGGAGAATATACAGTGATATACTCTGGTGGTAATTCACATGAACGAGGAGTAGGCATCATAATGGACAAAGACAAATCAAAAGCAGTTAAGGGATACTGGGCAGTGTCCGACACAGTTTTACTGGTCAAATTTGGAGGCAAACCATTTGATATCAACATCATACAGGTGTATGCACCAACATCCGCAAGTACTCAGGAAGACATCGACAACTTCTACGAAGTTTTAGAGATGGCCAAGGTCCAATGTAAATCACAAGAAGTTACAGTCATAATGGGAGATTTTAATGCTAAAATGGGACAGGATAGGGTCGACGATATTGTTGGACCTCATGGCCTTGGTACACAAAATGAAAGGGGGGGGGGGTACTTGTAGAATGGGCACAGATGAATGAGATCATAATAGGAAACACCTGGTTTGAGCAGCCTAACAGAAGAAAATAGACTTGGATGAGTCCAGGAGATAATATCAAAAATCAAATTGACTACATCTTGATCAACAAAAGATTTAGAAATTCTTTACTGTCAGCAAAAACACTACCAGGCGCAGACTGCAACAGTGACCACAATCCTGTAGTAGGAAGGTTTAGGCAGAAATTGAGGAAAAGGAAACAGACCAAAAGCAACATCAAACTAAACCTTGGACTCTTAAAGACAGATGAAATGATACGTCAAAAATTTAATGTACATGTTCAAAACAAATTCAGTGCTCTGGAAGACGTTGGTGACAGTGAGGAACAATGGACAAAGTTGAGAAGTTCTATAAATGAAGCTTGTGAAGAAATCCCTAAGGCAGATACAAAAACAAAAAAGAGCTGGATGACTAATGAAATTTTGGAGGAAAGGAGAAAAGGAGGAAGGCAAAGAGAAACGAGGAGATATACAGGAAGATAAACAAAGAAATCAGGCATAGGTGCAATGAAGCTAAGGAAGCTTGGCTGAACACAAAATGCAAAGAGATAGAAGAACGACACAGAATGGATCCTCAGAGTATGTACAGACGAATTGAAGAAATTGTCCACAGGAAAAATACATGCACATCAACTGGTTGCTTAAAATCGAAAGATGGCACGCTTATCATGGAAAAAGACAAAATACTGGGCAGATGGGGAGAGTACATTAAAGACCTTTTTGAGGATGACAGAAACGAAGAACACATTATGAAAAAGAACTTTGAAGGACCACCCATAATGAAAGATGAAATTAGAGCAGCACTGAAAAAGATGAAACCAGGTAAAGCCCCAGGACCAGACAACATTACTACAGAGATGATTGAAGCCCTAGAGGAATTTGGTAGAAAAAATAACAGTCCTCTTAAATGAAATTTATGACACTGGAAAAATCCCCAAAGATAGATATGTCAAAATCAATTTTCATTGCACTTCCAAAGAAGACAGGGCCTATAGAATGCAAACTCCATCGCACAATCAGCTTGATGAGTTATGTAACAAAAATCATGTTAAGAATAATCATGATGAGGACAAGGAATAGAATCAAAAGGAAGTAGCAGAAGAACAGTGTGGATTTGTGGAAGGGAAAGGAACTATTAATGCCTTACACATCCTAAGAACTATCATAGAGAGGTCAATTGAGATGAATAAGGATTTGTATTTATGCTTTGTTGGCTATACCAAGGCTTTCGATCAGATACAACATGAAGAATTGATCAACCAACTGGAGAGACTCAATGTTGATGGAAAAGATCTACGAATAATCAGGAATATGTACTGGGAACAAACAGCTGCAATGAGAATAGAAAACAATATAAGCTCTTCAAAACATCAAAAGAGGAGTCAGACAGGGTTGTGTTTTGTCACCAGATCTGTTTTCACTATATAGCGAAAACATCATGAGAAACCTAGAAGAAGACCCTGGATTAAAGGTTGGAGGGAAAATGATAAACAACATTCGGTACGCAGATGACACCGTGCTAATTGCAGAAAATGAAAGGAACCTACAAAACCTTGTGAATATACTAGAAATAGAAAGCAAAGGTAAGGGGTTGGAACTAAACAGCAGGAAGACTGAGGTCATGGTGATCAGTAAAAAACATGAAATCCACTCAAGCAAAATAACGGCAAATGGCACAACCTTGACACAGGTTTACTAAGTTCAAATACCTGGAACGGTCATTTCATCAGACGGCAGATGCACATCGGAAATAGCTGGTAGAATCGGCCAAGCCAAAACAGCATTCAAGAAGATGACAAGCATTCTTACCAACAAATGCCTATCAATTAACATCAGAAAGAGAGTCCTTGAATGATATATAGAACCAATACTGTTGTATGGATGCGAGGCGTGGACAGTTAGCAAGCAAAGCCAGAGGAGGATTGAGGCAGCCGAGATGTGGTTTCTAAGAAGAATGTTGAGAGTTCCATGGACAGCAAAGAAAACAAACGAGACAGTCTTGATGGAGGCAGACACAAATAGATCACTCATAAGGAAGATTAGGAAAAGACAAGCAACATTTATAGGCCATTTTATGAGGAAGGGGGATTTGGAGCACCTGTTCACAACAGGGAAGCTGGAGGGAAAGAGAGCACCAGGTAGACCCAGGGAGAGAATGCTGGACGGACTTGCTGAGTGGCCGGGGATGAGGAGGGTGGGGAGATGCGGGGGCAACGAGAGATAGAGATGGTTGGAAGTCCATGATCGCCAACGCCATGTGGCAGGGCACCTGATGATGATGATGAATCATTTTACTCCAGCATATGTAGAAACAAAGAAAGAAAATCTATTTTAATAAAACATTGAACAATGGAAAGAAAACAAATCATCTATGTGCATATTCACAAAACATAGCGCAATGCTATTCCTAGAAACTATACGTTCTGAATTGTTCCAGTCCATAGGTTCTGAATTGTTCCAGTACATTGTGTGCAATAATTTTGGCTAGTTGGATGATGTGGTGTGAAACCATCCTATAAAGGGATAATAGCCACTTTGTGTAATGCAGATTAACCTTTTAAAAAGTGAGCTATTATGAAACTGTTTTTGAACTACAGTGAGCTAAATGATCTTGAGAAAACAGGATGTGTTCCTGACCTGTCTGCTTGTGTGGTACTGCTAAGTTACTGCACTGTAGATGGATCCAGGATCCATTTGGCAGCCATGGCTGTAGATTATTGTTACTGGCCTAAGTATACACATGCTGATCTAACTATACAAATGCTGGTTTAAGTATACACATACTGGTTTAAGTATACACATGCTGATTTAGGTATACCACATACAGCGCCAAGTAAGTTATAAAAATGAAATGTAATAAAGGGAGAGCAACAAAGATACAGAGAGAGAAACATAGAACTACAACCACTTACATGGAGAGCTCCAGCTATATTGGTACCCCCAGTGGTGTTCAAAGTGAAATCTGTGATATCATTCTCCGTAATGTTACCCAAGTCTTTCAGCATGAACTGCACATGGATCTGTGAATCAAACAGCATGAAGCCAACTTGCACATGGCTACTTGTGCTGTTGATGAGTGTCAGCATTGATGTGAGTTGTTCTGTGATAAACTGGTAGTCATGGTCTGTCAGTGTATTGGACGAGTGCAGTATGATCACCAGGTCCATATCGTGGCCATCTTTGGAAACGGATGGGATTTCACCTGGAAGTACACGTGAGTAACAACACGCATATACAAACACACAGACACAAGCAGACAAGCAGACATATATGTATACACACAAACAGACACACACAGACATACACAAGTACAAACACACATCAACACACATAGACAGACACACATACACAAACACACATAGACATGGACAGACAGACACAGATAGTGCAGACAGACAGACAGACAGACAGACACTTACACACACGCAGACATACATACAAACACACAACTTATGTTTGTAGTTTTAAGACACTGATGATATGGTTGGGAAATGTACTTGCAGCAACAAACGATATATGCATATGGAGGGCCATGATTGTCAACGCCATGCAGCAAGGCGCTTGATGATGATGACGACGATGATGATGATATGACTGAGGAAGATAGAAAAGACACAAGAAAATACACTAATGGATTACTGAAAACACAGACAACAAAACAGCAAATAAACAAACAACAACGGTCATCTCTTGACAAAGCTAGTAATGAGTGATTTAGAACGAACGTTACTCATCAGAGGTGTATACTACATACAAGTATGACTTTTTCCATATCAAAAGCAAAGAATTTAAACCAACAGTAGACTTGAATAGATTATAAATACAGATTTGCTTATAGTAGAAAGGAATTGAAAAATGTACTGAAAAATATGTTCAATTACATAAAGTATTGCTTATCAGAGACATGTTACCTTGTCTGTTTTCCCAGTTTTGGGAGAGAAGTGCATGGAAAGGCCTTTGGTTTGCATTAATTACTGACTACAAAAGACGCATTTTTGTTGAGTAAAACGAGACTCCTGCAAGTGGATAAACACACTTTATGAAGATAAGACGATTCTTTTCCGGAAATGGCCATGTTAAATTGTATTATTGTAACCGCTATATCAATGATTTGTTTTCTAATCATATAAAGCATGCATTGAACAAAGATATCAGAGATCACCTCTTGTATCTATATTTTCACATTCTTGCTTTCATCAGTAAGCGATAACACATCACAATGAATAACAACAAACACACTTTCATTAATCACCATCTATAGAAAACTAGTCTAAATAGTAATTGATTTAAAAATAGTAATTGATTTAAAAAAACTGATTTAAAGAAAGAAGATAATATCTAAATAGTAATTGAGTGATTTAGAACCACCACCATCTAGAGAAAACTTTCCATATTGGACCCAACAAATCAATATTTACAGCTGAACTCTTTGCAATACTGATGGCTTTGAATTACTTAGTAAGCTATCCTCGGAATATATCACAAATCCTTTTCTGCGTTGATTCGAAATCAGTGTTTCAGGCTCTTGAACTAATGAAGTTAGACACTAGATCTGAAATGGTAATAGAAATTAGCCATTTAATTCATTTCTTATCCTTAAGAGGCACTGATCTTACTTTCTGCTGGATACCATCTCATTGTTCGTTTCATCATAACGATGTGATTGACAGGGCCGCCAAACGAGGAGCTAAGGGTTCACCAGAATCAAACAACATAAAGCTTTCTCTCTCCTTGAATGAATCTTATAACTTAGTGGATGCCTATGTTTGGAAACTGTTTCAAGATAATCAGAAAAAGTACAATACAAATAGCATGAATATTATAATCAGCAAAATAAGTAAACAGTTTACCATAAATAGACCTATGCAGTCCCTTATGTATAGGTGGAAACTCGATGCATTAAAAACAAAGTACACCAGAAATATTGTCTGTCTTTGTGGACAGAAAATAACGACCAGTCATTTACTTTCTTGCATTAGTATAAAGCGACACATTCCGGTACTTTCTACTCCACACAATTTCCGACATATTTGAATCATCATTATTAACATACGAATTTTTTGTTAGCCTGTCAAAAAGTCCAATAGTTCAATATTTGTAATTCGTTCATCTTCTTGTTCATGGTTACAGTTAGCTAGTTTATTGTAAATATTTGTTGTAGTATGCTACTTCATTTGTTATGTTTACGCTCCCCTCTGACATTTGCCTTGTCATTGCTTCTTACTTGTTTTTCACTTGGTTTTAGCCCGAATATGTTTTTTGCTGCTCGAGTGGGCTGTAAGTGATATGAATTTGAACTTAAATTTCATTTATTTTTTTTAACCATGGCTAACTACACATAAACATTTGCATTTGCTGTTCCGGTTTCTATTCCCCTTCCCCACATCGCTTTTTTTACGTACTTAATTTTTCATTTATTCAATTGTTTATTTACTTATTTATTTATCAATATTATCATTGTTATTAGCATTTATTATTTTTTATTTATTTATTTACTTTTTTATTGTTTTTTTGTTTTTGTTTATTTGTCTAAAATCACTTAAGTGAATAGACATTAAACCAATGACCACCACCATCTACAGAAAACTAGTCTAAATAGTAATTGGAAATACAGAACGTTTTGAAAAACGATATGATTTTCAAGGATATCCTATCACAAATTTCCTAAGAAGCACATTGTTTATCTTGAATTGCTCATATAATTATGTAAGCCTGGAATTTTTTTCTTTAAACACATGTGGGCATGTATTCAAATTCAAATAAACAGAAAAAAGAGATAACAACTGAAGAACGAAAGCTATTGACATTCATCTTTACACATTTGCATAATATTTGCACTAACCTTTAACGTCTGGAAATCGAATATTTGTCGTAAATAAAGTCTCTGATTTATCTGCAATAAGAAAACATGATTACTATTCATGTGTTATGCACAATATTACTAAATATATATTAATAACAACATTACAGCTAAAATTCAGATATGGAAGAGAGAAAACAATGCTAAAATAACACAAGTAGCAGACAACACAAAGCTGTATTCTTTTAACATCTGAATATTACATAAATGGAACTTACAGTGAACAGTATTCCAATCAGGCTGGCCAAACACAAGTGCCGTCAAGGTGAATGATGTTGGTACAAAACCTGCATGAC
>JAPXFY010002772.1:0-25101 GCA_030674185.1 Monoplex corrugatus
TAAACGTACCTTGTTTCTGTCAAACTACATGTATTTGAGGAAAGAGATCTATTTGGCTGGTGTAACAATATGGAACTTCTTTCCAGGGTCTGTAAGACAAAGCAATTGTCTGTTGATATATATGCATACATACATACATACATACATACATGTACATACATACATACATACATACATACATACATACATGTACATACATACATACATGCATGCATACATACATACATACATACATACATACACACACACACACACACACACACACATACACATATATATATATATATATATGTGTGTGTGTGTGTGTGTGTGTGTGTGTGTGTGTGTGTGTGTGTGTGTGTATTTATATATGTACATCAGGAAGAGAGTTCTTGAATGTTAGATAGAACCAATACTTTAAACGGTTGTGAGGCGTGGACAGTCAGCAAGCAAAGCCAGAACAAGATTGAGGCAGCCGACATATGGTTTCTAAGAAGAATGTTGAGAGTTCCATGGACATCAAAGAAAACAAACGAGACAGTCTTGATGGAGGCAGGCACAAGAAGATCCATGTTATAAGGAAAGGGGAATTGGAGCACCTGGTCACAACGGGAAAGCTGGAGGGAAAGAGAGCACCAGGTAGACCCAGGGAGAAGATATTGGACGGACTTGCTGAGTGGCTGAAGACAAAGAGGGTGGAAGAGGTGCTTGAGGCAACAAGATATAGAAACAGATTGAAGGGTATGATCGCCAACGCCATGTGGCAAGGCACCTGATTGTGATGATGATGATGTGTGTATGTGTGTGTGTATACATACACATACACATACACACATACACACACACACACACACACACACACACACATATATATATATGTATATAACTCGAAACGTACCTCTTGTAGAAATATCCCGAAAATTGCATAAATATACGGCATGATGATGATCAAAGAGGTGTCATATTTTTCACGTGAGCCTTTCATGTTCAAGTTGTAATGATGTTCAGTGTGAGCACAAAGACTGTGCTGGCAAGTATTATTTTTTTTTCATGGAACATTTGTGTGAGGGATGACAGTTGCTAGTTCAAAGCATGGACGTTATGGGCACTGGTCTTATTCGCTGTGTACATTTTATTTTTATCTTCCATGAATAAGCTTTACGAGTACCGGCACCTGCCAAAACCATACAGTTTGTGTGTGTGTGTGTGTGTGTGTGTGTGTGTGTGCGTGCGTGCGTGCGTGCGTGTGTGTGTGTGTGTATGTGTGTGCGTGCGTGCGTGTGTGTGTATGTGTGCGTGCGTGCGTGTGTGTGTGTGTGTGTGTGTGTGTGTGTGTGTGTGTGTGTGTGTGTGTGTTCGTTCTTTGATTTAACGTCTGTTCACTATGAGTGATATTAGACGGTCACCGTGTGTGTGTGTGTGTGTGTGTGTGTGTGTGTGTGTGTGTGTGTGTGTGTGTGTGTGTGTGTGTGTGTGTGTGTGTGAGAGAGAGAGAGAGAGAGAGAGAGAGAGAAATGAAGAAAATATCCGATATTCAAATTCATGATAATAGTATCTTTATGATTAAAAGCTGTTTCACTTATTATGCATATTGCATGTCCATGTTATTTTGAAATCAAAATTAACGTATTATCCAGTCATGTATTCATACCTAAACAGATTTGTATCGTTACGGTAGTCCACAGTATCGGTGTCTGTAATGATATGTACAGATATACAGATCAGTCCACAATATCGCTGTCTGTAATGACATGTACAGACATACAGATCAGTCCACAATATCGCTGTCTGTAATGACATGTACATATATACAGATCAGTCCACAATATCGCTGTCTGTAATGATATGTACAGATATACAGATCAGTCCACAATATCGCTGTCTGTAATGACATGTACACATATACAGATCACTCCACAATATCGGTGTCTGTAATGACATGTACAGATATACAGATCAGTCCACAATATCGGTGTCTGTAATGACATGTACACATATACAGATCAGTACACAATATCGGTGTCTGTAATGACATGTACACATATACAGATCAGTCCACAATATCGGTGTCTGTAATGACATGTACACATATACAGATCAGTACACAATATCGGTGTCTGTAATGACATGTACAGATATACAGATCAGTCCACAATATCGGTGTCTGTAATGACATGTACAGATATACAGATCAGTACACAATATCGATGTCTGTAATGATATGTACAGATATACAGATCTGTCCACAATATCGGTGTCTCTATCGGTGTTTCCTTCAGTCTGATGGTGTCAGTTAAGTGTTCCAAAAGTCCCTTTCCATCCCCCCGTCCTCAATTTCAAGATCTTTTCAGCGCGTATTTTGCCCGGGCTTCGGAGTCTACCAGATAAGTATTGGCAGGTTTGAATGGAGCTCATATGGAATTGTCCAAGTGCGATGAATTCCTCTGGAACAAACTCCAAACTCACAAACTCCAAACTGTGATTTGCCGTCTCTAACTCTGAAGAGGATCGGGTATCCATTTACAGCTGGATGGTGTGCAGTGAAGACTTCATGCTGGCAGATTGGAAGATGGGGGCTCCACCTCTACTCCAACCAAGGCCAAATAATGATTATAAAAAGGAAGATAGTAAGACATCAAGAAACAAAAAATGACATGTATGTTTTGACCATTTTTAGCAGTTGAGGAACTTTGTACCCTAAGCATTTAATCGATGAGCGTGGTTGCGGAGTGATCCAATAATGTTAATATTTTTGAACAGAAAAGCTGAATGTATATGACATCTGTCCCTTGATAATAGCATGGCTCGTTTTTTAAGGGAAAATGTGATAATAACAGCTGTGTGTGCAGCGGCACGTGTGTTGATAACAATATGTGTGATACAGCAACACTTACACAACTCATAATTCTGTTTTACGCCATTGTTACTTAATACGATTACAGGCTTTTGATACCGTTATTAGCTGCTATGCCGTTGTTAATGTGTATCGTTATGACATGTCTGTAGTTGTTAAACCACCATGCACATAACACAGAGGGCTGTGGGATCAAACCACGGTAAACCACCATGCACACAACACAGAGGGTTGTGGGATCAAACCACGGGCAGGCGACAGTTTGTGGGCGGGCTGGGTCTGTTGGTAAGGCCGTGCACTCAAGGTCTGGTGTCCTGAGTTCAATTCAGACCGCAACATTAACAGCTGGCCTGTTGGCTGCCATTCTGAATGTTTTTATCATTCTGCTGGTGTTAGAATAGTGTTTCATTGGTCTCTATCTCTCTCTTTCCTTCTCTGTCTCTCTCTAACTCTCTCTGTCTCTCTTTCGCTCTCTGTCTACCTGTCTCTCTCTCTCTCTCTCTTTCTCTCTTATCTCCATCTCTCTCGCTCTCCATCTCTCTCTCTCTCTCCATCTCTCTCTCCATCTCTCTCTCTCTCTCTCCATCTCTCTCTCTCTCTCTCTCTCTCTCTCTCTCTCTCTCTCTCTCTCTCTCTCTCTCCATCTCTCTCTCCATCTCTCTCTCTCTCTCCTGCAACTTGCTGTCGTATTTTGTTCTGATGATAAACGCTGAGAAATATATTGAACTTTTTTTTGTCTCAACTTTTACTTTTGGCATAGTGACGTTGAGCCCACACGGTTCATTCAGACAGCACAAAAAATCTATCTCATTCAGACAGCACAACACACACCTCAAGTCTATCTCATTCAGACAGCACAACACACACCTCAAGTCTATCTCATTCAGACAGCACAACACCCACACCACCCACCTCAAGTCTATCTCATTCAGACAGCACAACACCCACACCACCCACTTCAAGTCTATCTCATTCAGACAGCACAACACCCACACCACCCACCTCAAGCCTATCTCATTCAGACAGCACAACACCCACACCACCCACCTCAAGTCTATCTCATTCAGACAGCACAACACCCACACCACCCACCTCAAGTCTATCTCATTCAGACAGCACAGCACACACCACCCACCTCAAGTCTATCTCATTCAGACAGCACAGCACACACCACACACCTGAAGTCTATCTCATTCAGACAGCACAACACCCAACACCCACCTCAAGTCTATCTCATTCAGACAGCACAGCACACACCACACACCTCAAGTCTATCTCATTCAGACAGCACAACACCCAACACCCACCTCAAGTCTATCTCATTCAGACAGCACAGCACACACCACACACCTCAAGTCTATCTCATTCAGACAGCACAGCACACACCACCCACCTCAAATCTATCTCATTCAGACAGTACAACACACACCACCCACCTCAAGTCTATCTCATTGAGACAGCACAACACACGCCACCCACCTCAAGTCTATCTCATTGAGACAGCACAACACACACCACCCACATCAAGTCTATCTCATTCAGACAGCACAACACACACCACCCTCCTCAAGTCTATCTCATTGAGACAGCACAACACACACCACACACCTCAAGTCTATCTCATTGAGACAGCACAACACACACCACACACCTCAAGTCTATCTCATTCAGACAGCACAACACACACCACCCACATCAAGTCTATCTCATTGAGACAGCACAACACACACCACCCACATCAAGTCTATCTCACTTAGACAGCACAACACACACCACCCACCTCAAGTCTATCTCATTCAGACAGCACAACACACACCACCCACATCAAGTCTATCTCATTCAGACAGCACAACACACACCACCCACCTCAAGTCTATCTCATTCAGACAGCACAACACACACCACCCACCTCAAGTCTATCTCATTCAGACAGTACAACACACCACCCACCTCAAGTTTATCTCATTCAGACAGTACAACACACACAACCCACCTCAAGTCTATCTCATTCAGACAGTACAACACACACCACCCACCTCAAGTCTATCTCATTCAGACAGTACAACACACACCACCCACCTCAAGTCTATCTCATTCAGACAGTACAACACACACCACCCACCTCAAGTCTATCTCATTCAGACAGCACAACACACACCACCCACGTCAAGTCTATCTCATTCAGACAGCACAACACACCACCCACCTCAAGTCTATCTCATTCAGACAGCACAACGCACATCACACACCTCAAGTCTATCTCATTCAGACAGCACAACGCACATCACACACCTCAAGTCTATCTCATTCAGACAGCACAACGCACATCACACACCTCAAGTCTATCTCATTCAGACAGCACTACACACACCACCCACCTCAAGTCTATCTCATTCAGACAGCACAATACCCACACCACCCACCTCAAGTATATCTCATTTAGACAGCACAACACACACTACCCACCTCAAGGTATTTAACCTACACCATCCACCTCAAGGTTATGACATACCCCCACGCCCTCCCCAAAGCAAAGACAACAACAATAACATCAAAGACTATAAACGACGAAAACAATAACAACAACAGTAATGACAACAACTACGACAACAACAATGACAATGACAACACCAACGACGATAACAACGACAAAAAGAACGACAATAAGAACAATAACTACATCAACAACAACACCGACAACAGCAACAATAATGATGCTAACGAAAACAACAACAACAACAATAACAACAAAAAACCCAACGATGATGACGACAACAACAACAAGGACAATAACAACAAGGACAATAACAACAACTACAACCACAACCACAACTACAACAACCACTAAGACAACAACGACAACAACGACAAAAACAACTACAACAGCAACAACAACTACAACTACAACAACGACAACTACAACAACGACAACTACAACGACAACAACAACGACGAAAACATCAATAACGATGACAACAATAACAACAACAAGTACAACTACAACAACAACTACAACATCAACAACAACAACGAAAACAACAATAATGATAACAACAGTAACGACAACAACAATAACAACAACAACTACAACAATGACGACGACAAAAACAACTACAACAAAACAGCAACGACGACAACAAGGACAACAACGACAACAACACCAACGACAACAACAACAACAACAACAACAACGACAACGGCAACGACAACAATAACGACGACGACGACAACAACAACAACAACAACAACGACAACAACAACAACAACAACAACAACGACAACAACAACGACAACAACAACGACGACAACAACAACGGCAACGACAACAACAACAACAACAACAACAACAACAACGACAACAACAACAACGACGACAACAACAACAACGACAACAACGACAACAACAACAACAACGACAACAACAACAACGACAACAACAACAACGACAACAACAACAACAACAACGACAACAACAACAACGACAACAACAACAACAATGACAACAACAACGACAACAACAACAACAACAACAACGGCAACGAAACAACAACAACGACAACAACAACAACTACAACTACAACAACAACAACGACAACGGCAACGACAACAACAACAACGACAACGGCAACGACAACAACAACAACAGCAACAACATCAACAACAACGACGACAACAACAACAACAACGAAAACAACAACCAACAACGACATCAACAACAAAAACGACAACAACAACGACCACAACGACAACAACCACACTAACGACGACAATGACAACAACAGCAACGACAACAACAACGACAACAACGACAACAACAACAACCACCACACTAACGATGATAATGACAACAACAGCGACAATAACGACAACAGCGACAACAACAAAAACGACGACACTAACAACGACAAAGACAACAACAACAACAACGACAAAAACGACTACACCATCAACGACAATATCAACAACAACACCAACGACCACACTAACAACGACAAAAAAACAAACAAAAAAACAGCGAGAATAACAATATCGGGAAAAAAAACAACATCAACGACGACGGCAAGGACGACAATGAGAGCAACAAAGACAACAACAACAAAAACATAATAATAATAATAATTACAATATTTATATAGCGCAAAATGTCGACAACATCAAATCTAAGCGCTGAAAACATGATCCAAAACAAGTGTGACTGCCCGCGTTCAAGTAAACAGGAACCAGAAAAACACATAAATAGAATCAGAACGCGTATATAATACAACAAGACAAGACAGGCGCAAATTTTTCAGCCAACTGGCCTTTGTCAAGCGTAAGATTACAAACAAACAAACCCCAGATACAAAAATTATGTGGAAAAAGACTAAAACTTCCCTGTTTTTGCTTCGTCCAGTTGGAGAAAGGCACTAAATGAAATGGCACAAAAACATGGACAACAATGACAAGAACATCGACATTAACAACAACGTCAACAGCAACAACAACGACAACAACAACGACAACAAAATCACCCAAACAATCACCCACCCAACCAACTAAAAAAAAACTCCCCACAACATGAAAAGTCGGATCGAATTCATATTAAAACTCGATGAAAACAGTTTTCTGTGCATGTTTTTTTAAGTTAATCTTTTTGTGAAGCGCTAATTTAAAAAAAAACAACTGTCACAACACACACACACACCACACACACACACACACACACACACACACACACACACACACACACACACACACACACACACACACACACACACACACACACACACACACACACACACACACACACACACACACACATATATATACATATATATATATAGATGAAGCAGCATGTGAAGAAAAAGACAACAAGCCGACGTAAAATATTCCCAAATTTTCGGCGGTACACCCGCCTTCCTCAAGGGCACTTTATTCTCTGACTACGTTGTGCTAAAACACATAGACTGTAAAAAAGAGAACTATTCTCCAAATCTAGAATCTAGAACTATTCACCAAATCTAAAATTCATAAAGAGTGTATATATATATATATATATATATATATATATATACACACACACACACACACACACGCACGCGCGCACGCACGCACACACACACTCTGAAGATGAGGTTGGAGATGCTCAACACATGTTGATTTAATCACCATAAAAACTTCTGACAATGAATATTGTTTGAGTGTTCAACACGTTATGATGTCAACACCATAAAAGCCTTCCGACAATGAATATTGTTTGAGTGTTCAACGCGTTATGATGTCAACACCATAAAAGTCTTCTGACAATGAATATTGAGTGTTCAACACGTTATGATGTAATCACCCTAAAAACCGTCTGACAATGAATATTGAGTGTTCAACACGTTATGATGTAATCACCATAAAAACCGTCTGACAATGAATATTGAGTGTTCAACACGTTATGATGTCATCACCATAAAAACCGTCTGACAATGAATATTGAGTGTTCAACACGTTATGATGTAATCACCATAAAAACCTTCTGACAATGAATATTGAGTGTTCAACACGTTATGATGTAATCACCATAAAAACCTTCTGACAATGAATATTGAGTGTTCAACACGTTATGATGTAATCACCATAAAAACCGTCTGACAATGAATATTGAGTGTTCAACACGTTATGATGTCATCACCATAAAAACCTTCTGACAATGAATATTGTTTGAGTGTTCAACACGTTATGATGTCATCACCATAAAAACCTTATGACAATGAATATTGAGTGTTCATCACGTTATGATGTCATCACCATAAAAACCTTCTGACAATGAATATTGAGTGTTCAACACGTTATGATGTCATCATCATAAAAACCTTCTGACAATGAATATTGTTTGAATGTTCATGTTATGATGTCATCACCATAAAAACCTTCTGACAATGAACATTGAGTGTTCAGGAGAGTTTGGAGTTTGTTCAATAAAGATTCATTGCACTTTGACAAATCCATATGCGCTTGATCCAAATCTGCCAGCAGTTACCTGGCATACTCGTTCAGCCTGCACAAAGCCCTATGCACTGGCAAGGTCTTGGAATGGGGGAAGAGGGGAGAACGGATGTATCAAACACAAAGCTGACATCCCCAGAATGGAAAGACTTAGCTGTGTAGAGAGCAAGTCAATGTTTGAGTGTTGCGGGGCTGGGGATACAGCTTGAGATATTGATTGATCAGACCTTGAGGGCGCGTGGGAACATGTTAATGTTTAATTAAGATGGATTTTATCCCCCCCTGTACATGTAGACTGCTGCCAGGATATGGCAACATTTTCGGCCCCTGATCCAGTTCTATGTGTTTTGTACCAAATGTGTGTTCATTCTGTTGATCTATGTTCCCTCACGTACCCTCCGCTCTGCCTCCGATCCTCTGACTTTTCGCTTTCCACGCACTAAGCTCAATACCTATGGTCCACGAGCCTTTTCTGTTTCTGGTCCACTCTCCTGGAACAAACTTCCTCTCTCAGTCCATCAGCAACCTACTTTTGTCTCCTTCAAGTCCGCTCTCAAAACTCACCTTTTCTCCTCTGCATAAAATCCTAACCTCACTCAACCCCCCTCTGCAGCCTGTCTCCGCTTGGAGGGGAATCACTTTGTTATAATATATAATTGTATATGATATGCTCTCTATAATTTTCCATTGCTTTTATTCTTGCTTTTATTGCTTTTATTCTTTCTCCCCATTTATAGCCATGCGTGTGTGTGTGTGTGTGTGTGCGTGTGTGTGCGTGCGTACGTGCGTGCGTGCGTGCGTGTGTGTCTGTTTCAGCGCTTAGATTTGATTTTGTCGAGATATTGCGCTATATAAATATTGTAATTATTATTATTAATTATTATTATTATTATCGACAGAGGCATGACGCGAGCAAGCGAGAGCGAGAGCCCGTGCAACAGATGGCTGGTGCTGGTGGCGTGCTTTGTGTGTCACATGACCACGGGCTCTGTCAGCTATCACATAGGCGTGCTGCACGTGGCCTTGTTGGACGAGTTTCACCAGGACGTGGTCACCACGGCGTGGCTGTGTTCCGCCTATTCCAGCATGTCCTTGCTCATTGGTAAGGACCCGAGACATGTATAGAGAGACTGGCATTTAGTGCTGTTTGGTAATGATCTGAGACATGTACAGAGAGACTGGCATTTAGTGCTGTTTGGTAATGATCTGAGACATGTATAGAGAGACTGGCATTTAGTGCTGTTTGGTAATGATCCGAGACATGTATAGAGAGACTGGCAACTAGTTCTATTTGGTAAGGACCCGAGACATGTATAGAGAGACTGGCATTTAGTGCTGTTTGGTAAGGATCTGAGACATGTACAGAGAGACTGGCATTTAGTGCTGTTTGGTAATGATCCGAGACATGTATAGAGAGACTGGCATTTAGTGCTGTTTGGTAATGATCTGAGACATGTATAGAGAGACTGGCATTTAGTGCTGTTTGGTAATGATCCGAGACATGTATAGAGAGACTGGCAACTAGTTCTATTTGGTAAGGACCCGAGACATGTATAGAGAGACTGGCATTTAGTGCTGTTTGGTAAGGATCTGAGACATGTACAGAGAGACTGGCATTTAGTGCTGTTTGGTAATGATCCGAGACATGTATAGAGAGACTGGCATTTAGTGCTGTTTGGTAATGATCTGAGACATGTATAGAGAGACTGGCAGGTAGCTATGTCATACTCTGTTCTCGTACCATATATGTATGATGATGTTGTTTTCATGTCTTGTTGTGTGGCATACCATGCTTTCACCGTTGGTTTATTGGTGACTTGTGTCTTTATGTCCGACTTGTGTCTTTTATGCACAACATTTTTCAGCACAGTGCAAAGTTCTTAGGAGCTTGCTTGGCAAGATGTCTTACTATGTAAATCTTTATCATCAGTCCCCGTCTTCTTCTTCTTCTTCTTGTCCTAGTCGTCATTATTAAATATCATTATCATCATCGTCATCATCGTCGTCGTCATCATCATCATCGTCGTCGTCATCACCATCGTCAACATCATCATTATCATCATCGTCGTCGTCGTTGTCGTCATTGTCATCGTCATCATCATCATCATCTCATCGTTGTCGTCGTCATCATCATTATCGTCATCATCGTCGTCGTCGTCGTCGTCGTCATCATCATCATCATCATCATCTCATCGTTGTCGTCGTCATCATCGTCATCATTACTGTCATTAATATAAATATTCTTGAATACGATTTCATTTTCCAAGTTCATATAGATTGTCTACATGTCTGCATTACCGATAATCAGCCCAGTGAATCAGGGAGAAGTCAAGTTGTTTGGTCAGCTGACCGCGTTCCACTGCATTGTTGTCATTTTGGTGGAGGAGCAGCCACTGGGTGTGACTTACAGGGTCTTTAACGTGCATATTTCATAGTCTACATACGTGTACACATAAAAGGGATTTAGGCACTTGCAGGTCTGAACATACCTTGACCTTGGAGATTGGAAATATTATCACAGGGGCCCCCCCTCTAGGGGGAAGAAACATTCCTTCGACTGACTTGGGAGACGAGTTAATGAGGTGGGTGTGCTGCAAATCAGGCCATCCATAATTCAACTGGTCACTCAGTTATTTCCATTCGGACAGGGTCTAGAGCCCACGTGGTTCTCATCCATCTTTAGTGGGCACGAAGGGCGGATGGTCTGAATTACCAACATTCCTTTGACCGACTCGGTAGATGAGTTAATGAGGTAGGCGCACTGGAGATCACGCCATCCATAAATTAATTTGTCACTCAGCAATTGCCATTCAAACGGGATCTAACTCTCACATGGTTCTTATCCACCTTTAATGGGCACAAAGGGTGGATAACCAGATTATCAACATTTCTCAGCAAATACCAATGCCCAAGCAAATTACGGGACTGTGGAATGATGACCATGGCCGCTATGTCAATATCGCCATCACTGTCCAAGAAAATTTATAGGTATGTTGAATGATGACCATGGCCGCTATGTCAATATCGCCATCACTGTCCAAGAAAATTTATAGGTATGTTGAATGATGACCATGGCCGCGATGTCAATATCGCCATCACTGTCCAAGAAAATTTATAGGTATGTTGAATGACGACCAATGCAGCTATGCCAGGATCGCCAAGTTCCCCAAATTTGAAATGCCCAGTTTTATTGATATCAACAGCTAGAGGGCAGCTGGGAATGTTTGTAGCTGAGACAAAGACCGGTAAATGGGAATCGCACTGTATATAGGCTAGCAGTCAGTCGTTAGGAGGACTTACTAGAGTGGGAGACTTACTAGTGGGAGAGTAACTAGAGTGGGAGAGTCAGCACTGAGTCGGCATCCAGTGTGACAGTGAGTCAGTGAACGAGAGAAGTCTCCAATCTATCTTAAAGGTATGTGACTACGTTTCATCTTATACTTTTGTTAGGGTAGGGATAGAAGTAGGTAGTATGTTTTCTTTGCCATGAAGCAGAGAGAGAGAGAGGGAATAGAGTAGGAATTATGGAAGTGCTCAGTATTTCAGTGATAAGTAAGTTAGTGAAGATTCGTAGTGCATCTTAGGGTTTTAGGACTATTAGGATTCATGGCACACACGCTTGGTGAATTACGCTTTTTCTTAATTGAATAAAGGCTTTGTAGTTATCAATTTATGTGTGGACTGCTTTGAGAATCATGTCCAGCGTATTTGTGTATTTCTTCTCGTCACTCTCCTTTCTGGTTGTATGCGATGTTGGAGACAGAGTGACCCTAAATTCTCCTATGATAAAAAGAGACTAAATTCTTTCCCTGATAGATGGCAAGACCAAATCCTCCTTGAAATACATCAAAGCAGAGAAACAATTTTTCATGCTCACCCCCAACTCTTCTTAATCATCCCCAATTTCTCATTCTCATCCCCAATCCCCAAACTTATCCCCCTGCGATAATATCTTCATCCTTTAGTCACCTGGAAAACGTGTGAATGCGGATCGAACCCAGGACCATCCGGTTGGCAGTCCAACGTTTACCCTCTTGACTACCATGCATGTCAGTTATCGTTATTACTGCTATTGTTGTTATCATTGTATTAGTAGTGATTGATTATGGACACATGAAAAGCCAGTTGCTTCAAATCTAATAGAGAGAAAACAATGTGAAAGACAAGTGTTGCACAGTTCATGAAGTGATATACAAAACAGTATCACACAGTTGGCTGATAGTGCTGACACTCACATCTTCAGTCGATAAACCACGTTGTCCTTGGGTTACACGAGGACGATAGCCGTCCTACTAATGAAGACAACGTTTCGGTGTGTGTACATGTACATGTACGTGTACGTGTGTGTGTGTGTGTGTGTGTGTGTGTGTGTGTGTGTGTGTTGTGTGTTGTGTGTGTGTGTGTGTGTGTGTGTGTGTGTGTGTGTGTGTGTGTGTGTGTGTGTGTGTTGTGTTGTGTGTGTGTGTGTGTGTGTTGTGTGTTGTGTGTTGTGTGTGTGTGTTGTGTGTGTTGTGTGTTGTGTGTGTGTGTGTGTGTGTGTGTTGTGTGTGTGTGTGTGTGTGTGTGTGTGTGTGTGTGTGTGGTGTGTGTGTGTGTGTGTGTGTGTTGTGTGTGTTGCAGACGATCTTTTTTTATGAGTTCACCTTGAATGTAAGGAGAGACACAAAGAAAGGGGGAGTGAAACTGAACATTGAACAATATCGGCGTATAACTGTTATCAGTAATGATTGTTATCATCATGATTATGATGAAGATGATGATGATGATGATTATGATGATGATGATGAAGATGATGATGTGTGTAGGGCCAGTGGCCAGTCCAATCATCACGACGTTTGTCTACAAGACGTGTGTGATGTTGATGATGATGATTGATGATGATCGATGATGATGATGATGATGATGATTGATGATGATGATGATGATGATGATTGATAATGATGATTGATGATTGATGATGATGATGATGATGATGATGATGATTGATGATGATGATGATGATGATGGATGATGATGATGGATGACGATGATTGATAACGATGATGAAGACGATGATGACTGATGATGATGACGACGACGACGACGACGATGATGATGATTGATAATGATGATTGATAACGATGATGAAGACGACGATGATTGATTGATGATGATTGATAATGATGATGATTGACGACGATGACGACGACGATGATGATAATGATTGATGACTGATGATTGATGATGATGTTGTTGTTGTTGACGACAATGATGACGATGACCACCACGTCAATGATGATGTGTGTGCAGGTCCAGTAGCCAGTATGATCATCAATACCTTTGACTGCAGGACATGCCTGGTTCTGTCTGGCATCCTGGCAGCCGTGGGTATCTCCGCCTGCTTCTTCATCACGCATTTCGTCTTCCTGTACCCCGCCCTTATCGTGGCAGGTGACAAAACAGCTGTGACAGTAGGCTATATCGTATGCTTAGTTCTAACATGATGTCTACTGTGCAGTCCCTGCCATCAAGGTACAACATGTCTTCTGTCACTGGGTGATTTGCCCCTGCCAGTCAGTGACTATGTAAACACAGCGCAGAGTTATGGCAACTAGTTCTTGGTTCACTGGGTGATTTGCCCCTGCCAGTCAGTGACTATGTAAACACAGCGCAGAGTTATGGCAACTAGTTCTTGGTTCACTGGGTGATTTGCCCCTGCCAGTGAGTGACCATGTAAACCCAGCACAGAGTTATGGCAACTAGTGCTTGGTTCACTGGGTGATTTGCCCCTGCCAGTGAGTGACCATGTAAACCCAGCACAGAGTTATGGCAACTAGTTCTTGGTTCACTGCACACACACACACACACACACACACACACACACACACACACACACACACATACGCACGCACGCACGCACACACACACACGTACACACAAATACGCACACACACACGCACACGCACACATACAAACACACACAAATACACACATGCATACACATATACGCACACATACGCATGTGCACACAAATGCACATACACACACATAGCGCACGCACACATGCATACATGCGCACATGCAGACGCACACATACGCATACACATAGATATACACACGTGCACACTCGTGTACACACACTTATAACACACACACACACACACACACACAACACACACACAAATATACACACACTTATAACACACACACACAACACACACACAAATATACACACTTATAACACACACACACAACACACACACAAATATACACACACAAAGACACGCATTGTTTACAGAGTACGTGTCTGGCTTTTGAACACACTGTATACCATTGTTTACATTTTGTGCCACACCACACACACACACACACACACACACACACACACACACACACACACACACACACACACACACACACACACACACACACACACACTCAAAGAGTAAGCATCCCATCGTGAGACTCGACAGGGGGTGTGTGTGTGTGTGTGTGTGTGTGTGTGTGTGTGTGTGGTGTGTGTGTGTGTGTGTGTGTGTGTGTGTGGTGTGTGTGTGTGTGTGTGTGTGTGTGTGTGTGTGTGGTGTGTGTGTGTGTGTGTGTGTGTGTGTGTGTGTGTGGTGTGTGTGTGTGTGTGTGTGGTGTGTGTGTGTGTGTGTGTGTGTGTGTGTGTGTGTGTGTGTGTGTGTTGTCTTCAAGCCTGCACAGTCAAATACACCACTGCTTACTCAATGGAAGTCAAGCATGTGCAAACAGCTGGTGTGTTGGTCACTTACTGGGAACAGTCACCATATCTAACTTTGGTTTCACAATTTCACCGTACGACTTTTTGGCCGGATAATGCACTTGGTGGACTGCAAAGCCTTGGTCCATTTTTTTTTTTACAGACATTCAGTCATTTTGGGAATGGGAAAAACAACATCTGAATGTCGGGGAATCAGATCCACATTCCCCCGACAACGGTGTTTTTCAAACGAAACGAGTAGCAAAGAAATTGGCAGAATTACAAATGCCAGCGCGTGCTCTTTTCACCAACGGCAATGCGACAAGTTTGCGGTGCATGCCGAACCAGCCTTGTGAGGAGACAAAAAGCACGTGGGCATGCATTATTATTCGGAGCTTGCACACGCGCTGCTTGAGTGACAGTTGGCGAGGAGTGTGGATCCGGTGTATTGGCCGGTTTTGTTCGTATGTTGGGACATGGGCATTGACGAAACGATTAAGTTACACCCTGTCTACCAAATAGGATTGCAGTTCCCTTTAATTGGCAGATTTAGTTCATGTGTTAATTAAGACGTGACTTCACCTCTCTCGTGACCCGTGTGGTCTTTTGGGCATCAGGGTGGTGTAAACAAGTTGTCTCCATAAAATGATTGCATTCTATCAATATGTGTACGTTTCTTGCAAAAAATTATTGCCGACTTTCATGTATATTGAAGTTTTTATTCTGTGATGTGATTGTAACTACACTTTGATAATAATGTATCTCCACATTCTCTGGGTTTTTTTTTTAATGAATGAAAATAAGTTGAGAGAGAAAAGAAAGTCCATGCGTGTGCATGGTGGGTGAGCATGGTGGGTGAACATGGTGGATGTGTATGGTGGGGTGTGCATGGTGTGTGGGTGTGCATGGTGGGTGTGTATGGTGGGGTGTATATGGTGGGTGTATATGGTGGGTGTGCATGGTGGGGTGTGTATGGTGGGTGCGTATGGTGGGGTGTGTGCATGGTGGGTGTGTATGGTGGGTGTGTATGTTGGGGTGTGTATGTTGGATGTGTATGGTTGGGTGTGTATGGTGGGGTGTGTATGGTGGTTGTGTATGATGGGGTGTGTATGGTGGGGTGTGTATGGTGGGGTGTGTATGATGGGTGTGTATGGTGGGATGTGTATGGTGGGGTGTGTATGATGGGTGTGTATGGTGGGGTGTGTATTGTGGGGTGTGTATGGTGGGTGTGTATGTTGGGGTGTGTATGGTGGGGTGTGCACGGTGGGTGTGTATGTTTGGGTGTGCATGATGGGTGTGTATGGTGGGGTGTGTTATGGTGGGTGTGTATGGTGGGTGTGTATGGTGGGTGTTTTTGTGTTCCCAAAAGACAACGAACACTGACACAATGTTTTTTATCTGTGTATTTGTGATGTTTCACAGTCGTACATGCACGATGAAGGTTCCGACATAATAGCAGACCTGCACAAACGTTGACCAGGGAGATAGGAAAAATGCTCCCCCCCCCCCCCTTTATCCATTAGTGATACCGAGACAGAATCAAAATCAGATTGTTCGATGTCTTTTGCAGCAGATTATCACGTCTGTCAATTGTCATTATGATTTAGCAACAGGCAAAGGCCTGAATCAGGGCTTTTCGTTGGTTGACTGTGACGTGAAATTTGAATGGTTGGTATCAGAGTCTGACCAGACGTTTTCATTGAGTGATTGTGTCGTGACGTTTGATTGGTCGCTGACGGGATCTGACCAGATGTTTTCATTGAGTGATTGTGTTGTGACGTTTGATTGGTATCAGAGTCTGACAAGACGTTTTCATTGAGTGATTGTGTCGTGACGTTTGATTGGTTGCTGACGGGATCTGACCAGATGTTTTCATTGACTGATTGTGTCGTGACGTTTGATTGGTTAATGTCAGCGTTTGACCAGACTTTTCTTTTTTGGTTAATGTTAGGGTTTGACCAGAGTTTTTTTTTTTATTGACTCTGTTGCGACATTTGAATGGTGACAGGGTTTGAACAGACGTGTTCATTGACTGACTCTGAAGCGAGTTTTGAATGGTTAGTGTCATGGTTTGACCAGACGTTTTCATTGGTTGGTTATGACATAACATTTGAGTGGTTGGTGACTGGATCTGAACAGATGTTTTCATTGGTTGGTTATGACATAACATTTGAGTGGTTGGTGACAGAATCTGAACAGATGTTTTCATTGGTTGGTTGTGACGGGACATTTGAATGGTTGGTGACTGGATCTGAGCAGACGTTTTCATTGGATGATGTTTTTTTTTTCATTGGATGACGTTTTCATTGGACGACGTTTTCGCTGTTACAGGTGCTGGTCAAGGCTTGTCACTGATTACCTCCTACGTTGCCATTGGTTATAACTTCCCTCACCAAGCCAGCCTGCTGACCGGAATCTGTGTGTGTGGCTCAGGATTAGGCACGTTCATACACCCTCCACTTTTACAGGTCACGATCCATCTTTTTCCCTTCTTTTGCCTTTTTAGCGATAAGATTTTTCTGGGAAGCATGTATGGGCTTTATCTTGCCTGCAGTGTGCAGGTGGTGCGTTCTGCACAGTCTGCACACTCTGTTGTCGGTGGGCGTGCCAGCTCAGTGCTTTTATATTGTTCTGACGTACAGGAATTTTTACGTGCATGTTCTACGTGCGCGTAAATATGAATGCAGTTCAGGCACTAACAGATCTTGTTGACCTGAGAGATGGGGAAAATATCTCCACCTTTACCCACCAAGACAGGAGGTACCCCGGGTGGGATGGAATCCCACTGTCGTCCCTGTCTAGTTTTCTTTTTTTTAATTTCAGTCTCCCTTCATTTACTTTCTCCCCGATGTCTGCTCCTTCTCTGATGTCAGCTGTCTAACACACCTTCAATCCCATCAAAACTAAGGTCACCAAGAGAGCGGGACATGAAGGGCCACAGAATCTGGGACAGTTATTTACAGTGTTGAAGAGAGACATGATAATTGGAAGTGACAGTGATGATACTGTGGATCTGGTGTAGGTGAGACATGATAATGGGAGTGACAGTGATAATACTGTGGGTCTGGTGTAGGTGAGACATAATAATGGGAGTGACAATGATAATACTGTGGGTCTGGTGTAGGTGAGACATGGTAATGGGATGACAGTGATGATACTGTGGGTCTGGTGTAGGTGAGACATGATAATGGGAGTGACAATGATAATACTGTGGGTCTGGTGTAGGTGAGACATGATAATGGGAGTGACAGTGATAATACTGTGGGTCTGGTGTAGGTGAGACATGATAATGGGAGTGACACTGATGATACTGTCATGGGGGAAAGTTTCTCCTCCATATGTCACAGGAAGGAAATTTTGGGTGATGTTCTAGAATGTGGGGGATGTTTATGTGGGATTACCTTTCTGTATAGAGATCACACCCAACAATGGGAAAGGAGAGAGGCGAGTAGAAACGCACTTAGCAAACTAGCAATAAATTTCAAAAGCAGTCCACACATAGCATTACAAGTCAATATAGTTTCTTTGATTAAACATATTCAACTTAAAGCATAATCATTCATCCTCTTATTCTTATTTGCCTACGTCCTAAAGCAATCTTACTTCTTTGCCTATCAGCCCTAAACCCTACTGTGAAATAAGATATGAACGTACCTTCACTACATGTTTCTGGCAAAGGCTCAGCACCTCTGCCAGGTTGAGTGGCCTGTCTCCCACTACAACCGTCAATTCCCTGTGTCTGTCTTCTGTGTCTGTCTTCTCTTCTCCTCGTGTTATTTTCTTTTTTGCATTTATAGAGCGTGGATCAGAACACGCTGGGGCTCTGACCCCACCTATCCTAAGACGACCCTCGAGAAGGTTCCTCCACTTGAGAATGCATGAAGGAGGGGCTGACGTGGACAAGCACAGGCCAGAACCTGTCCACTGAAACAATGGACCGCTCTCTTTCACTGGGGCGATCCTCGAACAGAGCTGCGTGTATAGCTGGCTGTATTGTTTACTTGTCTCGTTTACAGTCTGATATAAATGTGAGATCAGTTGTGCTGCCAGACGTGAATTAATTCTAACCCATCAGTTGAGAGGCTAGTTTGTCTGGCCAGACCTTGTCCACTTGATGTTTCACACTGAAGTACCGGTAAGGGCCTGTTTCGACTTGAGGGGTTGTACGTTGATTAATCCTAAGCTTTCACTACAGGCTAGTTCATCTGCCTTGCCAGACATTGTCAACATCTTGTCTCAGACTGAAGTACATGTATGGGCCTATTTCTATATGAGTCATTTCTGTGATAATACTGTGGGTTTGGTGTAGGTGAGACATGATAATTGGGAGTGACAATGATAATACTGTGGGTTTGGTGTAGGTTTGAGGTTTGGCGATAGAGCAGTACTCTCTTTATGCTTCCTTTGATATGTCCTGGTGTCAACCAGGCCTGACAAATGCAGACATCTGCAGTGTGGTCAAGAAATGTGAGCAAGATCCTGACGCTCCTATACAGTGAAGAAGATTCGACCATATAGTCATACTTGTCCTTCCAATGAGCTCATAGCATGCACATTGTCCTCACGCGAGTTATTTGAGCTTCTCAGCACACCAGCATTGCATATCCTACCTCCAACATAAATCTAACGGCATGCATGTAACAAGGTCACCATCTGGTTGGGCACACAGGAAACGCTTCTGACAGCTGTGAAACCCAGCAAACTGGATTCATTTGGCTATGTCACCGACCCTGACACACTGTTTTCAATTTATCCAAGAAGGCGGCCATTGCCGAAGTTTACAGAGGAAGACCTAGATTTTTCGATTATGTAAGATTCAGTCGACTATCAAGTAACACCTTTTTTCAAACACCCAAGCATACCTATAGAAACCAAAGCCACACAATCTTTGTTCTGTTCCCACTTTCACCTATTAATGCCAGACCTGGACTCCTGAAGTCAAAACTCACAACCAGTGACATGAAACGTCTCTGGAGAGCAGCCGGCAAAACGAGGAGGGACCGGTTTCAGAAACGATGGCATCAGACAGACGGTTGGTGCTGTCTGTATCAACCAATACCCAGCACACCAACGCATAACGTGGTTTGGTCATCTGACAAGAATGCCAGTCAACCATTGAGCCCTGCAAGCCTACAACTCCATGTAGTCAGGCTTTCAGAGCCAGGGCAGACCACCCCAGTGGTGCATTGATGAAGTCTCAGACATGCTTTACGCCCACAGCATGGTGCTCCCCCGGGCCTCCCGCCTTATAATAATAATAATTACAATATTTATATAGCGCAAAATCTTGATAAAATCAAATCTAAGCGCTGAAGCAGACACACACGCAGGCACGCACGCTCGCACACACACGCACGCACACATACAGACACACACACACACACACACACACACCCACACACACGCATGGCTATAAATGGGGAGAAAGAATAAAAGCAATAAAAGCAAGAATAAAAGCAATGGAAAATTATAGAGAGCATAGCATACAATTATATATTATAACCATGTGATTCGCTCCGAGCGGAGACAGGCTGCAGAGGGGAGGGTTGAGTGAGGTTAGGATTTTATGCAGGAGAGAAAAGGTGAGTTTTGAGAGCGGACTTGAAGGAGACAAAAGTAGGTTGCTGACGGACTGAGAGAGGAAGTTTGTTCCAGGAGAGTGGACCAGAAACAGAGAAGGTTCGTGGACCATAGGTATTGAGCTTAGTGCGTGGAAAGCGAAGAGTCAGAGGATCAGAGGCAGAGCGGAGGGTACGTGAGGGAACATAGATCTCAAGTAGGCTTGACAGGTAATCGGGGGCTGCGTAATCGGGGGCTGCCTTAGCATGGATCACCAGCTTCACATCTCCCTACAACATATCCTTCATATCCCAGTAGAAGCGGCTGGTCGAAAGAGAGAACAAAGCGAGACTGGACCAATGTCTGTATAGCTGCCAGAACCAATCTATGTTTATGGACCAATGTCTGTATAGCTGCCAGAACCGATCTCTGTTTAGCTGACTGGACCAATGTCTGTATAGCTGACAGGACCAATGTCTGTACAGCTGACAGAACCGATCTCTGTATAGCTGACAGGACCAATGTCTGTATAGCTGACAGGACCAATGTCTGTATAGCTGACAGGACCAATGTCTGTATAGCTGCCTGGACCAATCTCTGTATAGCTGACAGGACCAATCTCTGTATAGCTGACAGGACCAATCTCTGTATAGCTGACAGGACCAATGTCTGTATAGCTGACAGGACCAATGTCTGTATAGCTGACAGGACCAATGTCTGTATAGCTGACAGGACCAATCTCTGTATAGCTGACAGGACCAATGTCTGTATAGCTGACAGGACCAATCTCTGTATAGCTGACAGGACCAATCTCTGTATAGCTGACAGGACCAATCTCTGTATAGCTGACAGGACCAATGTCTGTATAGCTGACAGGGCCAATGTCTGTATAGCTGACAGGACCAATGTCTGTATAGCTGACAGGACCAATGTCTGTATAGCTGCCAGAACCGATCTCTGTTTAGCTGCCTGTACCAATCTCTGTATAGCTGCCTGGACCAATCTCTGTATAGCTGCCTGGACCAATCTCTGTATAGCTGCCTGGACCAATCTCTGTATAGCTGCCTGGACCAATCTCTGTATAGCTGCCTGGACCAATCTCTGTATAGCTGCCTGGACCAATCTCTGTGTACGTGCCTGGACCAATATCTATATAGTGGCCTGGACCAATCTCTGTATATCTGCCTGGACCAATCTCTGTATACGTGCCTGGACCAATTGCTGTATAGCTGCCTGGACCAATCTCTGAATTGCTGCCTGGACCAATCTCTGTATATCTGCATGGACCAATCTCTGAATTGCTGCCTGGACCAATCTCTGTATACGTGCCTGGACCAATATCTATATAGTGGCCTGGACCAATTGCTGTATGTCTGCCTGGACCAATCTCTGTATATCTGCCTGGACCAATCTCTGTATATCTGCCTGGACCAATCTCTGTATAGCTGCCTGGACCAATCTGTATATCTGCCTGGACCAATCTCTGTATAGCTGCCTGGACCAATGTCTGTATAGCTGACAGGACCAATCTCTGTATAGCTGCCTGGACCAATCTCTGTATAGCTGACTGACCAATCTCTGTATAGCTGACAGGACCAATCTCTGTATAGTTGACAGGACCAATCTCTGTATAGCTGACTGACCAATCTCTGTATAGCTGACAGGACCAATGTCTGTATAGCTGCCTGTACCAATGTCTATATAGCTGCCTGTACCAATCTCTGCATAGCTGCCTGTACCAATCTCTGTATAGCTGCCTGTACCAATCTCTGTATAGCTGACTGGACCATTGTCTGTATAGCTGACAGGA
Source organism: Monoplex corrugatus (assembly GCA_030674185.1). Classification (NCBI taxonomy): domain Eukaryota; kingdom Metazoa; phylum Mollusca; class Gastropoda; order Littorinimorpha; family Ranellidae; genus Monoplex; species Monoplex corrugatus. Next base: position 22,879 of record JAPXFY010002772.1, read on the forward strand.
CCAATCTCTGTATAGCTGACAGGACCAATGTCTGTATAGCTGACAGGACCATTGTCTGTAAAGCTGACAGGACCAATGTCTGTATAGCTGACAGGACCAATGTCTGTATAGCTGACAGGACCAATGTCTGTATAGCTGACAGGACCAATGTCTGTATAGCTGACATGACCAATGTGTGTATAGCTGACAGGACCAATGTCTGTATAGCTGACAGGACCAATGTGTGTATAGCTGACATGACCAATGTGTGTATAGCTGACATGACCAATGTGTGTATAGCTGACAGGACCAATGTGTGTATAGCTGACATGACCAATGTGTGTATAGCTGACATGACCAATGTCTGTATAGCTGACAGGACCAATGTCTGTATAGCTGACAGGACCAATGTGTGTATAGCTGACAGGACCAATGTGTGTATAGCTGACAGGACCAATGTGTGTATAGCTGACAGGACCAATGTCTGTATAGCTGACAGGACCAATCTCTATATAGCTGACAGGACCAATCTCTATATAGCTGACAGGACCAATGTCTGTATAGCTGACAGGACCAATCTCTATATAGCTGACAGGACCAATCTCTATATAGCTGACAGGACCAATGTCTGTATAGCTGACAGGACCAATCTCTATATAGCTGACAGGACCAATGTCTATATAGCTGACAGGACCAATGTCTGTATAGCTGACAGGACCAATCTCTATATAGCTGACAGGACCAATCTCTGTATAGTTGACAGGACCAATCTCTATATAGCTGACAGGACCAATGTCTGTATAGCTGACAGGACCAATGTCTGTATAGCTGACAGGACCAATCTCTGTATAGCTGACAGGACCAATGTCTGTATAGCTGACAGGACCAATGTCTGTATAGCTGACAGGACCAATGTCTGTATAGCTGACAGGACCAATGTCTGTATAGCTGACAGGACCAATGTCTGTATAACTGACAGGACCAATGTGTGTATAGCTGACAGGACCAATGTCTGTATAGCTGACAGACCAATGTCTGTATAGCTGACAGACCAATGTCTGTATAGCTGACAGGATCAATGTCTGTATAGCTGACAGGACCAATGTGTGTATAGCTGACAGGACCAATGTCTGTATAGCTGACAGGACCAATGTCTGTATAGCTGACAGGACCAATGTCTCTATAATTTTATCTGTACTGCTTGTCATTACACCTACAACAGAAGATGGAGGATCGTGTCTGTTTGTGTTTCCCATCATTCTTCCCCACCCCCTCCCGCAATTTTCTCGTTTTTTTTTTTTCTTCTTACGTTTTGTCTTTCTTTCTTTCTTTTGTTCCTGCGTTCGCTGGTCGGTCCATTCAATCACTAATTCAGTAATTTTCTTTCAATAATGAATGGGTTGTTTTTTTGCTGGTAGTCTACTGTGATCTGCACGAAGCCGTGGTAGTTCTGGAAGCAGTACTGTTCATCCGTTTGCTGCTGTGCTTTGTCTTTCTGTCCGTAATTCGTTTACTGACTCTGTCACTCATTCGTTAAATCCTTGGCTCGTCCGTGTATTTACTTATTTCTTTATACCCGAGACCTGGTTGGTGTACATGTAGGATTTCCACTGCCACTCTGAGCGCATGAGTTCTACCCTGGCTTGGGAAACTGTGAGAGTAGGCTATCCAGTCTACCCAGAATATCCAGTCTATCCAATCTACCCAGAATATCCATTCTATCCAATCTACCCAGAATATCCAGTCTATCCAATCTACCCAGAATATCCAGTTTATCCAATCTACCCAGAATATCCAGTCTATCCAATCTACCCAGAATATCCAGTCTATCCAATCTACCCAGAATATCCAGTCTATCCAATCTACCCAGAATATCCATCTGCCCAGCTGTAAGCGGGTGTTATCCTTATTCAGGGTTGGAAGGTAAAGTAATGAGGAAGAGGAGTGGGACTCGTCCTAAAACAACCGAATTGAAAGTAGTGAGGTCTCTACCACTTCATTCCCCTACGACCCAGCTTCGGTTATGGGAGTGCCAGCGTTCAAGCAAACAGGAAGCAGAAAGACATGAAAATGACATGAGAACATCTATTGGATATGCAAAATAACACATCTATTGGATATGCAAAACAACACATCTATTGGATATGCAAATCAACACAGGCGCTTTATGGAAACATCAGAGGTCTTATTATTTTCTCCTTAGATTTGATGTATCTGTTCTTTGTTGTCCTTTGTGTACGCTTG